>CACSLK010000002.1:6840-23936 GCA_902706635.1 Striga hermonthica
GCTGCCAGTCGCGCGGTTGGCTGCCGGGCGCGCTGCTGTTGCTACGTGCGGACAGCGCGGCCACGGCCGGCCCTTGCCGGCCGTCCGGCAACAAATTCTGAACCAACTGACCTCATATAACATGACATGAACACATGAACATATATACACTGAAAACATGAAGATTTATGCAAGGACTGAACTTTGGCCGCGGCGGACGCTCTGGGCGCCACCGACGGCGTTGTGCCGTTCTACGACCGAACATCAACTTTTCTCGGCAATTTAAACCTTACTGAACATGATTAATAATCTATTGAACAAATTCCTTAAAAATGCTCGAGAATAAAGAACTTAACATATTGAGCAAGCAAGTACGGCCCGTGGTGCGCTACGTGCGCAACCACGTCACCTTGGCCGCAACACCGCAAACATGACTATTCACCCGAACATTTAAGTTAAACTAAACATGATTTGGCATATAAAGGCTAAATATGAGATGATAGTTCGGAGAATTTACTTAAAGCATAACATGATCGGCACAGCTACGTCTTTACCCACATATAACACGCATGCATGTTTAACTAAAATTTAATCTTAATAAACATGCTAATCTCGGTCAACAACCGTCGGGAGTTACCTCTGATTAAACTCAAGTGACTAATCGTTTCGAACTCCCGTACTCGGCCGTGACCCTCCGCGTGCGTGCGACGACGTGCGGTGGCTTGCGGTGCGGCGACGGACTACTACAACACTCGTGGATGCTCGCGTACTCTTGATCAACGAACGATATGCTGGCTGTCGTGAAGGACTACTGATATGAGTGCAATGATTGCTGCTTGCGATAGCCTACGGTGCGTGAATTACTTGCGGTACGGCGCAACGGCTCGGATGTGCGATGGCGTGCGGAAAGCCCTCGGCAATTTCTCACGATCGACACTCCAAATTCTTACAACTTACTCTCGGTATTAGAATATTTAGGCTAAACTTATGCTAGATATAAGTATGATGGCTGATCGTATGGCTTAAGCTTACAAAGGGCATAAGTATGGGAAATGGCTTATAATGAACATATGTATAGGAAATGGTGGGAAATTTCCCTCAACCCATCCTTATATATACCTCCACCGAAAGGGAAAAAAAATGATGAAGTGATTATGTGTTCATTTGGTGCTTAGGACACTTGTAGAGAGCTTAGATAATACTTAAATGACTACGCATTATATTACTCAAAATGATGCCACGTTAATATACTTAATAATGAAGAAAAATGGGACAAAACCCACCATCATACCACACTTAACACATACGGCTTTTTGGGAAAAATAGAGAAAATAGGTACGGTTTTTAGGGCTAATAATCATGATTAATGATTAATTAATCACTCTATTATGTTTAATTATTAATTAAACATAATGCTTAATTACCAAAATTATTCCGAACGTAAACGGTACGTCGAAAATAATTTCCGGTAATTTCGACTGAAAAGACTGAAAATAATTAATTCCGAAGATTAATATCGGAACTAAAAATATAATTTATACTGAAATTGACGGGATATTACAATCCTCCCTCCTTACAAAATTTCCGTCCTCGGAAATTCCAAAACATAGCTTGATATAGGATATTATCTGTATAAAGACGAACCGATTTGGTGAGCCGGTTGAGAAGAGTGGACCGGGAGCAAACCAAGCCGAAAGGCGGGAATCCACGTGATCGAGCAGCCCAAGGCTCGACCACACAGGCGATCGAACAATCAAGGTTTGACTGCACAGGCGATCGAGCAGCCTGATGCTCGATCATGCTGGTCGAGCTACCCATCGATCGATCAGATGAGTGATCGAATAAGCTGAGTGATCGAGCAAGTTGACCGACATAAGCCCAGACGCGTGCATAGCAGACGCGCGTGAGGATCTCTGACTGAGCTTCAGGAGAATATTTACCCCATGTGCCGGGTGGACACGTGTTGAAAATGTATTGGGTGATAGCGATAACCACCTCTGACAGCGCCCAACGTCCCGCGGCACCTCTGACATGTGGGCGGCGTGTCAGAGTACGGACGGGCAGCTTGGGCAGCCCACGTAGCCTTATCCGGGTAGCGATTAGGGCAGGTATCTCACCCCTATATAAATAGGGGTGAGCCTTTCTTCCTTAACACATTCTATTCATTCTCTAAATTCCAGTATACTCATACACATATTGACTTAAGCATCGGAGGCTCTTCACCGGACCCAACCCCCGGTGTGAGAGTTATTTGCAGGTTCTTGGCGTTCTACCGGCAAGAACAAGAATCGATCTACTCAAAACCGGACCCGGACGCTTACACCTGCATTATTGGCGCCGTCTGTGGGGACTCTTTGTTCGAAAAGTTGTGTTTGAAGCTCAGCTATGGCGGACGGAATCCCTAGAAATTTGCAGTCGACGTTCGACGAAGCTTGGACGACGACCAGGCCATTAGGGCACGGCCCTGCTCCGGGTTTTTCTGGCCCATCGCAGACTCCGGTAACTCCCGCACCTAATTTCCAAGGTGTAGGAGCGGCGACGATGATTCCCGGCGGAGACGCCAACTCTAGTCAGGCCCAAGAGGCTCGTTTAGCAGCGGCAGCGGCGATGCCACCACCACCCCCACCAGATCCAGCACAACGGCAAGGAGGAGTGCAGGCACAAGGAGGAGTGCCACCGCAGGTAGCCGTACAAACTCCGGGCCAGAAAGTGGTTGCGATGACCTGGGAGGAGATGTAGAGGATAGCAGCGGCCGCGGCGGCGCAGGCGGTGCAGCAGGTCGCAAGTCACACATCGCACGCCACCACTGCGCCAGCAACGGCGACGGGGAACCAGGATGAGGATGTGTCTAGTTATGGGGAAGGAGGAGCTGGAAGAGATCGGGCGATGGAGAGGATGGCGGAGCAGTTGCGTCAGTTGCAAGATAAGGTGGAGGGGAGGCCAGAGAGGAGAGCTCGAGGACATCCCTTTTCAAGGGAGATTCCCGCTGCTCCTTTGCCAAACAATTTCAAGGAAACCAACTTGGTGTATGACGGGTCATCTGACCCATCGAGGCATGTGAGGACCTTTGAGAATATGGCTGTGTTGCATGGATACTCTGATTCTGTTTGTTGCAGGGCATTCTTGTCGACCTTACGCGGAGGGGCGCTTGACTGGTTTCATCAGTTACCTTCGGGATCGATTGCGGATTTTGAGGATCTTGCCAGCAAGCTCACTAATCAATATTCGAGCGCAGTGGCGCAAGAGAAGACTTATTTGACCTTGATGGCGATGAAGCAGGGCGAGAAGGAGTCGCTGAGGAAGTATGTTGCTCGATACAATAAAACATGTTTGGAAGTGCACTCTGCTTCAGATGAGGTAAAAGCAGGAGGATTAATTAGGAGTCTTCGAGCAGGGCCCTGCCGAACTTCTTTGGCAAAGACCTCGGCTCGATCATACGAGGATGTTCTAAAGCGATGCAGGAAATACATTAATCTGGAGGAGATGGAGATGGAGTTTGCAAAGCTCGAAGGGGTGTCCCAACCAGAACCAAAAAAGGAGCAGAACCACCCGAGGGGGAGATCACCAAGGAGAAACTCGCCTAAGAGGAGCGAGCGGAAGAGAGCGTCTCCTCGAAGAGGGAGCGGGGACGACAGAGGGGAGAAGAGAGATGAATGGTAGAGGAGGCTGATGGTGTTCGAGAGGCAGAGGTATCAGAACTTTACTCCTTTGAGGAAAGATATGACAGAAGTGCTCGAGGCCATGGAGCAGAAGATGTCGACTGAGGACGTAACTTGGCCGAAGACAAGGTTCACCGGTCCACATCGGCCCCGATCGGATTTGTATTGTCGATTTCACAAGGATTACGGCCATACTACGGAAAACTGCAGGCATTTGAAAGATGAGATTGAGAGGTTGATTCGGGCAGGATATCTGAAGGAGTTTGTCTATCACGACAGGGTGAGAGGAAAAGGCAGGAGGAGATGTAGAGATGATTCCGAGGAGAGGAGTGATAGAGATGGAGAAGGAGATGGAGGGGATGGTCGAGGAAAGAGGTCGAGAAAGGAGGGAGATAGAGAAGGGCAAGGAGGAGGAGCCCCGCCGAAGAGAGGAACGATTTACATGATTTCTGGGGGGCCAACAGATGGTGACTCGAACAGATCGAGGAATGAGTATGCGCGAGCGGTGAAGAGAAAGAGAGAGAAGGTGGGGATAACAGCGCGCATGCCAGTAATAAGTTTTAAGGCGGAGGATGCCGAGGGGGTAGTCTTACCACACAATGATGCTCTGGTGATAACCGCGGAGGTCGCGGGTTTTGATGTAAAGAGGGTGTTTATTGATACCGGGAGTTCGGTGGATGTCATGTTCTATGATTGTTTCGTGCAGATTAACAAGGAGCTGAATGTGGAGCTGAAGCCAGTAGCCACGGCACTTTACGGCTTTAATGGAAGAGAAGTTATGCCAATGGGGGAGGTCAGTTTGCCCGTGGCGCTGGGGTCAGGGGAGTTGAGGAAGGTGCGCATGGTGAGATTCGTGGTGGTAGGGGCTGAGTCATCCTATAACATCATCATGAAGCGGACGAGCTTGAACGCATTCCAGGCAGTCGTATCCACGTACCACATGACGATCAAATATCCGGTGGGCGAAAACGTAGGGGAGATTACCGGGGATCAGCTCACTTCGAGAAGCTGCTACCAAACAACAGTTAGCAATAACAAACAATTGGCGAAGAGACGGGCCGAGCCGAAAGGGGAGGAAATCAATCGACCAGGAGGATCAAGGTCGAAGGAGGAGAAGCAAAAGGTAGAGAAGGGTAAGGAGAAGATGGACATCCAGCCTGGAGGAGAAGTCGAGGAAATTCAGATGATCGAAGGCTGTGAAGATAGAAAGTTCAGAATCGGGAAGGATCTGGAGGAACCCATTCGGTCGAGGCTGATCGATCTGGTAAGGGAGTTTGCTGATATTTTTGCCTATACAGCTGAGGAGTTAACGGGAATAAGTGCGGAGGTGATCGAACATCGACTAAATATCGACCTCAGCGTGAGGCCGGTGAAGCAGAAGAGGAGGCACCATGGGGCGGAGATGGACAAGATTATCGAGCAGGAGGTCGAGAAACTGTTGGGGGCGGGGCATATTAAGGAGATTCAGTTCCCTGAGTGGCTATCGAATACGGTGATGGTGTCGAAGTCGGAGGGAAAATGGAGGATGTGCATTGATTTTCGTGACCTGAACAAGGCGTGCCCGAAGAATCTATATCCACTGCCCAGAATCGACCAGCTGGTCGACTCCACGGCAGGTTGCGAGTTGCTGAGTCTGATGGATGCATCCCAGGGGTATCATCAAATCCCCTTGGCTAGAGAGGATAGGAAGCGGGTGAGTTTCGTGACCAGTCGAGGGACCTATTGTTTCGTGGTCATGCCGTTCGGATTAAAGAATGCGGGTGCCACGTATCAAAGGTTGGTCGATAAAATTTTTAAGGAACAACTGGGAAGGAATATGGAGGTATACGTGGATGATATGCTGGTGAAGAGTAAGGAGGAACTGGATCATGTGCGAGATTTGAGAGAAACATTCTTAACGTTGTGGAGATACGGGATGAAGCTGAACCCGGCTAAGTGCTCTTTCGGGGTGAGGTCGGGAAAATTTTTGGGCTATCTGGTGACCAAGAGGGGTATTGAAGTCAATCCGGAGAAGGTTCGAGCTGTGATGGAAATGAAGTCACCAACAAACGTAAAAGAGGTGCAGATTTTAGTTGGTCGAATTGCGGGGCTGAGTCGTTTCATATCGAAGGTGGCGGAGAAGAGTGGCCCGTTATTCAAAACCCTGAAGAAGAGCGCGAAGTTCCAATGGACGGAGGAGGCGCAAAAAGCATTTGAGGAGCTGCGAGGGGTGTTGGCCAACCTCCCTTTATTGGCCAAACCCGTGCAAGGAGAAGAGCTGGTGCTATACATTTCCATCGGGGAGAGAGCTGTAAGTTCGGTATTGTTGCGGGAGGAAGGAACAGCGCAACTCCCTATCTACTATGTGAGTAGAGTGATGCAAGGAGCAGAGACGAGGTATTCGGAGATCGAGAAGTGTGCGCTAGCTGTAGTTGTAACTGCTCGCAAGTTGAGACCGTATTTCTTGAATCATAAGGTGAAGGTGCGAACGAATATGCCGTTGGGAGAAACATTGGGTCGGCCATCGGTCTCTGATCGATTGGTGAAGTGGGCGGTTGAACTGAGCGAGTATTCTCTGATGTACGAGCCAAGGAGAGCCATAAAGGCACAGGTGTTGGCTGATTTTATCCAGGAAGGCACGAAAGTCGAGGAGGAGTCGGAGGGACTATGGCAGTTGTTTGTAGATGGATCTGTGGCCCGAAGTGGAGCAGGATTGGGAATTGTTCTGGTTTCTCCCAAGGGTGATTATTTGGAATTCGCGGTTAAAGTGGGGTTCAAGATATCCAATAATGAAGCTGAATATGAGGCGGTGATTAAGGGACTGAGTCTAGCCAAAGCGGGGGGTGCTCGAAAGTTGCAAGTACATTCCGATTCCCAACTGGTGGTTGGGCAGTTTCAAGAAGGTTTTGAAGTCAAAGAGGATCGGATGCAGAAATATGTGGATGAAATGAAGAAGCTGAGAGAGGAGTTTGAATCGTTCGAACTAATACAAATTCCTCGAGGAGAGAATGGTCGAGCAGACCTGTTGTCGAAAATTGCCCGAAGTTTGGTCGATTGTAAGAGCAGAAGTGTCACTCTATTGCATCTGGAGAAAAGTGCAGTTGAGGCGGAGGTGGCGGAGATCGAAGAGCTAGAGGATTGGAGGGCCCCGATCTTGGAGGAATTGAGAGAAGGGACTATGAAGGTGGTCAGGAGGTTTTTCGAGCATGGAGGTATCCTTTACAAGCGGTCATATGGAGGACCACATCTACGCTGTGTCACCAAGGAAGAAGGTCGATATGTGCTGAGGGAGATGCATGAGGGTTGCTCCAGCGATCACAGTAAGTCGGGGGCCTTGGTCGCAAGGATCCTAAGAGCAGGTTATTTCTGGCCGACAATGAGAGAGGATGCGAAAGCGATGGTAAAAAAGTGCTTGCAGTTCCAGAAGCACGGTCCCTTGATCCATCAACCGGCTGAAGCGATGACAACGATGAGTGCCCCTATACCCTTCGCTCAATGGGGCGTCGATCTGGTGGGGCCAATGCCGCAGGGAACGGGACAAAGAAAATTCCTGATAGTGGCGGTTGATTATTTCACGAAATGGGTGGAGGCTGAGCCCTTGGCGAAGATCACAGAAGAGAAAGTAATCAAATTCCTATATAGCAACATTTGCTGCCGTTTTGGTGTACCCAAGGTGTTGATTTCCGACAACGAAACCCAATTCAATGGTAAGCGGATTCGAGCGTGGTGTGAAGATATGAGAATCGAGCAGCATTTTGCCTCGGTAGCTCATCCGCAAGCCAACGGCCAGGTCGAGGTAACCAATCGGATCATATTGAACGGGCTGAAAACAAAGTTGGAAAAGGCCTCGGGAGCATGGGTCGATGAGTTGAACTCTGTGTTATGGGCCTATCGTACGACCCCGCGGTCGACCACTGGAGAGACCCCGTTCAGCTTGGCTTACGGAATGGAAGCATTACTGCCGGTCGAGATCGAGATGCCATCCCAGAGGTCGAGCACATACAATACGGAACAGAATGAAGACTTGATGATAGCGGCTTTAGACACTATCGAGGAACTACGAGGGAAGGCAGCAATCAGGGTGGAGGCATACAAGCAGAGGATGCGCGCGGCTCACGACAAGAAAGTGAAGATTCGCAGACTTCAAGTCGGCGATTTAGTTTGGAAACGTGTCGATGTACTCAAGCACGTGGGAAAGCTGGAGCCGAACTGGGAAGGACCATACCTGGTCGAGCGAGTGCACGCGGGAGGAGCGTACTCGCTTAAGGATGCTGAAGGCCGGTCACTTGCCAGGTCATGGAACATAGCTAATCTGAAAAAATATTATGTTTGAAAGTTTTTTTTTACATATGTTATTATTTCTGTACGACGTCTGAGAAATGTGAACAAGAATGTAAATCGCAAAATTTATCAAGAGGCAATGAAATTCAGTGATCTTTCTGGTTTTATCTATTTTACCGTACATTTTCTTATGCTGGGAATGTTGCTACAATTGAATGACAGGATGTATGTGGTATGGTTTGAGCTAGAGATCGCTTGTTTAGAACATTCCAGGGGTGGGCAGGTTGGTCGAAGACCTCCTGTTTAGAACATTCCTCGGGATGGGCAAGTGTGAAGACCAAAACCCACCATGACTAAGGCCCTCGGGCTGGGTGGTCGCTTGTTTAGAACATTCCAGGGGTGGGCAGGTTGGTCGAAGATCTCCTGTTTAGAACATTAATAGGGGTGGGCAAGTGTGAAGACAAAAGGGAGATCACACACGGAGAGCACGAGGGCACGAGCATCAGGAAGGGCGCAACTTCAAGACCAGGAAATGAGCACGAAAACAAGGATATAGAAGAGAAACCTAATGGTGCAGAAAATCTGTTGTGTTTAAAGCCTCGAGGCTGGATGGTCGCATGTTTCGACCACCTCCAAGGGTGGGCATGTGTTCAAAAATTATAAACCCATCATGTTTAAGGCCACGAGGCCGGATGGTCGCATGTTTCGACCACCTCCAAGGGTGGGGATGTGTTCAAAAATTTTAAACCCATCATGTTTAAGGCCACGAGGCTGGATGGTCGCATGTTTCGACCACCTCCAAGGGTGGGCGTATGAATGAGAATACATAATAAAATGAAATTATCCTAATATCAGGTTATTCGAAAGAGCACGAGGTACTATAACAAAGGCACCAAGTTAAGAGTACGGAAGAGCATTATGAGAGATAGAGACAAACTGAAAGCAAAACATTCCCATTTCAAGAATATTACAAAATTCATTACGGTACATAGTTTGATTTGGGAAAGACAAAACGAAAAATACAACACTAATTTATGGTGGAGGAGCGGCGGCGGAGTCTGCGTTGCTCGAGCTGGCATTAGGGTCGAGCTGAAGGCCGGTACCAGAGGTCGAATCGCAGGCTTCATTAAGAGGACGTTGTCGAATAGATTCAGCCATTGCGACCAACATGGCAGTTGGAGGAGTAGTATTATCGGGCAGAGCGAAGGTCTTCTTTAGAATTTCCGATCGGCCTAAGGTTCTTTCGAGCTGACCCGACAACCATTCATGCTCGGCTGGCAAGGAAGGGTCCCAGCGGAAGCTCGAGGGCACCTTGGGCAAAGCATCCCAAATGGCCAAGGGGTCGAGCTGCTCGAAATCATCTTCAGCAATTTGCTCCCCGGCCTTTTGCAGGGCAAACTGAAAGCAGTCTACCCCGAAATCTTGCAACTCCTTTAAGTATTGTGGTGACTGAATGAAGTCAGCCACCACTTGCGCACGGTGTTCGCGGAGGAAGAGCTGCCCAGTGGTCGTCGCCCAAAGCATCTGCCGAGCTCGAAGAGCAGTGGCATTTGCATATCTTTGCCTATCCTCAGCATGGGCAGCCCTTTCTTTGGCCAAAGTGGCCTCCATCTCAGCCCGAGCCTTCTCTGCTTCAGCCCGAGCCTTTTCCGCCTCTGCTCGAGCCTTCTCCGCATCAAGTCGAGCCTTCTCTGCCTCAGCTCGAGCAGTTCACTCTTGATCGATCAAGGCCTCCTTTTCTTTCATGGCGGCCTCCTTTTCCGCCACGGCAGCCTCCTTGGCCGCGAGAGCAGCATCCCTCTCCGCGAGAGCCTTTCCTTTATTACTAAGTTCTTCGTCGAGAGATTTAATCTTGACGTCGAACTCAGTTTTCGGTTCCGTCTGTGTCTCGCGGAGTTTGACATTATGCTGCAGGAGGGTCGAATTTTTGTCCTGCAGATAGCCAACGGTGTTCTCGAGAGCCTTGATCGACTTGCCCGAGCTGTCCCGAACTTCCTTGGCCAGTGGTAAAAAATCGACCAAGCCCTATCAACAAAAAAGACAAGGCAATTTAACGCATGAAGCGACAAAGAAAAAGGAGAAGAACCAAGGTAGAGTTAGAGGAGTAATACTTGAGCGAACCACTGCACGAGTTTGTCGCCAATCTCGGGCAGCGTGACGCCGGTCTTCTTGCGATCATCCTCGAGAAGGGCGCCCTCAAGGCGGTCGGCCACCTTATTAACGGGGGCCGACAAGAGAGATGTTGATTTCGGGGCTAGTGGATCAGAGGGAAAATAGCCCGCACGCCCCTGCTTGGCAACAATTTCACCCTGCTCGGTTCGAGAGCGCTTGCCCAAGGCTGACTCACGCCCCCCGTCATCACTCTTGCCGGATTCGACCAGAGTTTTGGTCGATACGACGAGAGTGGTTTTGGAAGATTGTTGGACAAGGGGCAATTTTTCTTGGGCCTTGGTTTTAGAGGAAGTGTGGGGTTCGGAGGATTTATCGGCAATTTGGTTTTTAGGGTCTTTGGGATTGGGAGCTCGAGGAACTGTCCTCTGAGAGCGGTCGTCCGTTTTCTGATGATGGTCGGTGGTCTTCTGACGATCATCGCCCTTGGGTGGGTGCTCGACAGTTTTCGAGGAAGTAGAGGACTTGGTGGTCGATTGAGAGGTGGATTTGTGCTGTTGCTGTTGCTGTTTCTGCTGTTGTTGTTGCTTTGGTGGTTGCTGTTGGAGCTGTTTTTGTTTCTGCGATTGGTGTTGTTGTTGTTGTGGTTGTGGTTGCGGCTGCTTCTGTTGCTGCTGCTGTTGTGTCCCCTTGGGCGGCGGCGGAGGAGGAGGAGTTTGTCGCGGGGGCGAACGCGGAGGAGGCGGTGGAGTTTGTTGTGAGAGTGATTGCTGTTGCGGCTCTGGCCGAGGTCCGTCGGAGCTGGTCGAGCCATCGACCTTATCGCTGGTCGATCCGGCGGCGGCCCCTGACTTCTTTTTCAGTGGCACTTTCCTCAGAGGAATGTTGAAGCTAGGAGCCTCTGCACGAGCACATCAAAACGGAATAGAACCAACATTAACGCTTACTTCAACAAGAATAACAAACACATAACAACGTTCAAAATGAACTGATCGAGAACTACATGGGTCATCCTCAAGGCGAACGAGGTCGAGAATCTCCTCAGTAGGAGGAGAGAAGGTTTTGTGGGTAAGTAGGCCACAGAAATGAAGAAGATTGTCATCACAGAGAAGTTTTTCAGACACAACGGTCTTGGAGTTCCAAGTATGGATACGTTGGTCGAAGAGGGGGTTCGCTGGAGGGGCTGAGGCTGCATCTTTCGAGACATCCCTGACCCAAGGGACAGAAGGCCAAGGTAAAGGAAGGTCGGGTCGAACGAAAATGAACTTATCACTCCACTTGGGGAGGTTGGAGGGGATGTCGTTAATGAAGTGTGCACCATTGCGGCTTTTTAAATAGAGACCCCGGCCCAGTTTAGAGGGGCAGTAACAATAATGGAAGAAGTCTAGGTCGAATCGACCTAGACGGATATGACAGAGGATGATGAAGGTGTTGATAAAACGGATGGCGTTAGGAGGGAGTTGATGAAAGGGAAGCGAGAACCACTCGCAGATACGGATTACGTCACGGTTCAAAGGAAAACGCAACCCGAGCTTAAACTGGACTTCGAAGAAAGGGTAACAGTCTCGAGGAGGTTGATCATACCGATCAGAAGGGGAAGATCTAATGAACGCCCAACCAAGAGGTTGGCCGATTTTATCAGGTTTAAACCAGGGATGAGAAAGGGTAGTAGAAGATGAGCTCTTGGGAAGTTTCTTGGTCGAGGAATGTTTAGGGGGAGAATTAAAAGGGGAAGGTGCAGTTGGCTGAGAAGAAATTGCTTCGTCTTCCTCTGGCTCATCCAGTGAGCCAAGAGGAGGTCGACGACTGCGGAGAGGAACGTTATCCATGGTGTCGCCGGAGTTGGAAGAAGCAACACGAGCTGTGAAGACACGGGTGGGAAAAGTATCACCAGGGCGAAGAATCGAGAGAGGAACAGCTTCAAGTGCGGAAGGCAAGATCTCAACCGAATTAGAGGAGGTGGTCGAGGTAGCAGGATCTGAAAACAAAAGAAGAGAGAAACAATATCAAAAAAGAGGAGAAGGGTAGGAGGAGAAGGTTTTAGAAATTAGGGTTTCACGAAAAGGGGCTATTTTGAAGAAAGGGAACAGAGATTCCGAAAGGATTTCAAAGGGGAAGAGCTAAATCTACAGCGATCAACAGACAAACACAAAATTCGATGCACAGAATCAAAACACTTAATCAGCAAACTTCGGATACCCAATTCGAAAAAGAAAAGAGAGAAAAAATTTCTCAAAACACAAAAGCCCAGACAAAGGAAATATAAAATCAGGAGAAAAACAACTTACTCATAATCACGGAGGAGAGAATCAGGAAAAAGCTTGAAGATTGCAGGAAAAATCGCCGACGGAAGCTAGGATTTTTGCAGAGAGAACTTTGAATGCAAAGGAATTTGGGGGAGACGAAGGTGGAAAAAGTCCGAAATTTCGCTAAGTATTGGTTTTATACTTGGGGAAAATTAAAAGGGGAAGAAGGAGGGCCGTTGGATTAAAGCTAGATCGTACGGCGGAGATATTAAATGGCACGGTACTCCAAGCGGGCGCGTTAGGCGAGGGGCGTCATCATTAAAGCATCTGACACACACGAAAAGGTGGGACGCGTGGCGAAAAAGCGGGCGCGACAAGAAAGACGTGGGACAGGTGACTTTAAGTCTGGAAATTAATGTGGAATTATTCAAAAGAATGGGCGGGAAACCGGCTAGCGATCGATATTGGACGATGAACCATCCAGGAGGTCGATAAGCATGGACTCACTCTTAGATCGAATCATTCAGACTCGACCAGAGTGGGGGGGGGGACTAGATGATATAGGATATTATCTGTATAAGGACGAACCGATTTGGTGAGCCGGTTGAGAAGAGCGGACTGGGAGAAAACCAAGCCGAAAGGCGGGAATCCACGTGATCGAGCAGCCCAAGGCTCGACCACACAGGCGATCGAACAATCAAAGGTTTGACTGCACAGGCGATCGAGCAGCCTGATGCTCGATCATGCTGGTCGAGCTACCCATCAATCGATCAGATGAGTGATCGAACAAGCTGAGTGATCGAGCAAGTTGACCGACATAAGCCCAGACGCGTGCATAGCAGACGCGCGTGAGGATCTCTGACTGAGCTTCAGGAGAATATTTACCCCATGTGCCGGGTGGAAACGTGTCGACAATGTATTGGGTGATAGCGATAACCACCTCTGACAGCGCCCAACGTCCCGCGGCACCTCTGACATGTGGGCGGCGTGTCAGAGTACGGACGGGCAGCTTGGGCAGCCCACGTAGCCTTATCCGGGCAGCTATTAGGGCAGGTATCTCACCCCTATATAAAGGGGGGTGAGCCTTTCTTCCTTAACACATTCTATTCATTCTCTAAATTCCAGTATACTCATACACATACTGACTTAAGCATCGGAGGCTCTTCACCGGACCTAACCCCCGGTGTGAGAGTTATTTGCAGGTTCTCGGCGTTCTACCGGCAAGGACATGAATCGATCTACTCCAAACCGGACCCGGACGCTTACACCTGCATTATAGCTAAAATACATGAACTCTGTACATAAGATAAAAAAATATGTACATCAAAACTGAAAATCTGGAAAACGAGCGCGAATATCGGACTCCTCCTCCCAAGTAGCTCCGTGGCGATCCCACTAAATACGCACGAGAGGAATATCTCGCTTCCGGAGCCGATGAACCTGACGGTCTAATACAGCTACCGGTTGCTCCTCGTACGATAGATCTGGCTGAACCTGAATATCTGAGTGGGGAATAACATGATCGGGGTTGCACACGTACTTACGCAACATCGATGCGTGAAATACATTATGAATGCCTGATAACTAGGGAGGTAGGGCTAATCGATACGCGACCTCGCCTACTCGCTCGAGAACCTCGAACGGACCGATGAATCAAGGGTGCATCTTCCCTCTCTTTCCGAATCGCACAACTCCGCGAATCGGACAGACTCGAAGAAAGCTGGCTCTCCAACCTCGAACTGAATGTCTCGTCGATGATGATCGGCGGAAGATTTCTGTCGACTCTGAGCTGTCCTGAGTCTCTGCCGGATCAACTCGACCTGATCTGCTGTCTCCTCGATCAACTTAGGACCGAGTACTCGTCGCTCTCCGACGTCGTCCCAATAGAGAGGGGAACGACACTTGGAAGCGTAAAGTGCCTCGTACGGAGCCATCTGAATAGAAGAATGGTAGCTGTTGTTATACGCAAACTCAGCGTACGGCAACAGCGACTCCCACTTAGCACCCCTGTCAACAACCAAGGCGCGAAGCATATCATCCAGCATCTGAATAGTCCGCTCTGACTGACCGTCTGTCTCCGGATGATAGGCTGGACTGAACTCTAGCTTCGTGCCCATCGCCTCGTGTAAGCTATGCCAGAATCTGCTGACGAATCTGGGATCTCTGTCTGATACAATAGTGACGGGCACTCCGTGGAGTCGGATGATCCCACGGGTATATATCTCAGCCAACTTGTCCAGAGACATCTTCATCGAAACGGGTAAGAAATGCGCGACCTTAGTCAATCTGTCGACCACGACCCAGATAGCGTCGTGATGTTCAGACGACCTCGGCAATCCCGTAACGAAATCCATCGTGACTTCCTCCCACTTCCACCTCGGAATCGGCAGTGGCTGTAGGAGGCCAATCGGACTCTGATGTTCGGCCTTGACTTGCTGACAGGTAAGATATCTCCTGACGAACTCGGCGACGTCCTTCTTCATACCTCGCCACCAGAACGACCCTTTCAGATCGTGATACATCTTCGTGCTCCCGGGATGGGCCAGATAGGGTGCGGTATGAGCCTCCGATAAAATCTCTTTCCGCAACGCCTCGACCTTCGGGACCACGATCCTGCCTCTGAACTCTAGGGCACCATCGGCACCTAGCTGAAATCCCTCGACGCCTCCGGCTCAAACCTTGGCCTCCATGACACGAACGAACTCGTCAGAAGCCTACTCTCGCCAGATTCTCTCTCTCAGCGTCGGCTGAAGCTGCATAGCACTGACACTGGCACTAATACTCCCCGAAACTGCTATGGAAAGTGCATCAATCGCCTTAAGCTGCATCCGGGCAAACTCCTGAATCAACGGACTCTGCTGAGTGATGACGTACGTCAAGTCACCCCTCACCTTTCGGCTAAGGGCGTCAGCAACGATGTTCGCCTTCCCCGGATGATACTAAATCGAGCAGTCGTAATCCTTGACGAGCTCTAACCAACGGCGCTGTCTCATGTTGAGCTCCTTCTGAGTAAAAATATACTGCAAGCTCTTATGATCTGTGAAAATCTCACAGTGACCGCCGTAAAGATAGTGTCGCCAAATCTTGAGAGCATGAACGACTGCTGCTAACTCCATCGTGCGTCGGATAGTTCTGCTCATGTGGCTTAAGCTGACGTGAAGCATACGCGACGACCTTGCCGTCCTGCATAAGGACACATCCCAAGCCCTGTCTCGAAGCATCACTGAAGATAGTGAAACTCCGAGAAGGATCGGGAATAGTCAACACCGGTGCTGAAGTTAACCTCCTCTTGAGCTCCTGAAAGCTCGCCTCACAACGATCAGTCCACTCGAACTTCACAGACTTGCTCGTCAGCTGGGAAAGAGGGAGGGCGATCTTGTAAAAGCCCTCAATGAACCTGCGATAGTATCCAGCTAAACCGAGAAAACTGCGAACCTCGGACGGACTCCTCGGTGTCGACCCGTTCTGAACAGCTGAGACCTTGGAAGGATCCACCTCGATACCTGCCTGAGTAATCACATGACCCAGAAAGGATACTCGCTGGAGCCAGAACTCGCATTTGGAGAATTTTGCAAACAACTTTTCTCGTCTGATGGTTTCAAGAACCACCCTCAGATGCTCCTCGTGCTCCTTCTGGCTCTTCGAGTAGATAAGAATATCGTCAATAAAGACAATAACAAACTGATCGAGGTAGGGATGGAAAATACGATTCATGAGGTCCATGAAAACTGCTGGCGCATTGCTGAGACCGAATGGCATGACGACGAACTCGTAATGGCCGTAACGAGTCCTAAAAGCGGTCTTAGCGATATCTGACTCCTTAATCTTCAGCTGGTGGTAGCCTGATCGTAAATCAATCTTTGAGAACACACAGGCTCCCCTCAACTGATCAAATAAGTCGTCGATCCTGGGAAGCGGGTACTTGTTCTTGATCGTCAACCGGTTAAGATCCCGGTTGTAATATCCCGACTATTTATCAGTATAAATTATGTTTTTAGTTCCGATATTATTTTTTCGGACTTAATTATTTTCAGTTATTTCAGTCGAAATTACCGGAAATTATTTTCAACGTACCGTTTACGTTCGAAATAATTTTGGTAATTAAGTATTAGGCTTAATTAATTGATTAAGCCTTAATTTGTGATTAATGGTAATTAATCACCATTGGCATTGCTAATTGCCGTGCACTATATACTTCTTTAGCCGTGCGGTTCTAATGCTTAGTAGTGGAGAATCTTTGCTATTCCAAGTCCTTAAATGTCGTGCTCCATGTGGTATTGTAGTCAAGATTCCTCCTTTGTCCTATGTGCCGTGTGGTTAAGTGTGTATGTTAGAGATTTTGGTCCAAGATGCCTTCCTCATTGTCCTCTAGTGTCGTGTAAGTGAGTGATGTATATTAGTGCATTTTGTTCAAATTTCCTTCTTTGTTTTCCTAAATGCCGTGCATGTAGTGGGTATTTGTTCAAGCATTTATTCTTCATTTTTGGCATCATCTAGCATGTTGTGCCATGTGTCTTAAGCTTTAAGTTGCATGGGTGCTAAGTGTCCTTAGCCATTGACCATGTGATTCTCCCTCACTTGTCTTTCCTTCGGCCATCTTATAAGAGTGGACATTAAGAAATTTCCATCTTCTTGCACACCCAAGTTCATAATGCCGAAAGATTAGAGAGCATATTGTGTGAGTTGGAGTATTGTTCTTAAGCTACCGCCGAGAGCCCAGCGATTGCTGGGGCGCCCGGCAGCGCCCAGCGAGGACCTGCAACGCCTGCGCCCGCGCACATAGCGCGGGGCAGTGCCCAGCCGACGCTGCATTGCTCCGAACGCACGCATGCGTCCAGCCAGT
>CACSLK010000043.1:12121-32132 GCA_902706635.1 Striga hermonthica
TCAAACTAGTACAATTGAACTTAAATTAGTCCAACTGAAGTCAAATTAGTACAACAGTAAAATTGTATAAATGCATGACATTTGTTTTTCATTGTACCTTTATGATTATAATGACTAAAATTGTATAAATGCATGACATTTGTTTTTCACTGTACCTTTATGATTATTATGATTTCGTATGTCATATAAATACATATTTATATACTTATATATTTTATTTAATTTTATAAGAATCATTGATAAAATATATATTGGTTATTAAAATTATTCTTATTTTAATCTAAAAAATATTGATTAATATTTCATTTTATTTCGGTTGTATAGCTCTTTTAGTCGGCTGTTACTAGCTGTTTTTCATGACTGTAAATATTTGTTATGTATTCAATCTTATTCGTAGCAATTTTCATAATATTTTTTTTTTTTAATTTTTCACTCAACATTTTCAAATGTGGATATTTAAAAGGTCAAACGATCAATTAGAAAACTAAAATTATAATATTACTTGTTATATCCACTTCTCATTTACTTTGATTATATTTTATAGTTCAATTTATTAATCATGTATACATTTATATAATTATTTATTTTAATTTATTAGGTATGGATGACTTCATTCTAAGTATTACATCTCTCAATTGAGCATTCAACCAAGCCAAGAAACGTGGCCTTAGGGTCTGTGGGATCATACTATCCAACCCTTCTAATCCTGATAAGACAATCGAGGGGATATGACTAATTATATCACTAATAAGACAATTGAATGATCAATGTTCAGCTTTGATAAATATATGTATTCAATTTTATCTAGAAAATGTTCATCTCATTCTAAACGATGTTCAGCTTGATCTGAAAGATGTTCAAATTAGATGTGTTGTCGACAAAAACTAGTAAAAAAGGAGCTAATTTAACATCTAAGAAGATAATAAATGTGTTCATCTTATAATTTAAAATATTCAGCTGATAATAAAACATATTCATCTTATAACATAACATTTTCATCTTATAATTTGATATGTTCATTTTACAAAGAAACATATTTATCATGTTAAGAAACATATTACATACAAAATCAACATATACATCTTGTACAAAATCAACATATTCATCGTGTTAATAAACACGTTCATCTGAGAAAGAAACATGTTCATTTTATAATTTAACATATTCAGCTCATAATAAAACATATTCATATTATAACATAACATGTTCATCTTATAAGTTGACATGTTCATTTGACAAATTAATAAATATTACTGAAACAGCTATCTTATTTGTTAGGATAGCTATGCGCAAATAAACTCTCAATTTATTAAGAAACCATAAATCATTTAAGAATCTTAAGATATTATCAATAAATAAAATATTTAATACATTAAATTTGAATTCTCACTATTTATTTATCGACCATCTTGAAAATCAGTGACTCAAATAAAGTGATAATAATTAAGATACCATGATATTTTTCAGTTAATTATTGAATGACAAAGTTCAAATATTTTACGTCTTAGAATTTAACATATTCAACTGATAATAAAAATATTCATCTTATAATTTGACATGTTCATTTTACAGTAAAACATATTCATTATGTTAAAAAACATCATACGTACAAAATCAACTTATTCATCGTGTTAATAAACATGTTCATCTGAGAAATAAACATGTTCATCTTATAATTTAAGATATTCAGCTGATAATAAAACATATTCATCTGGTAGCATAAAATGTTCTTCTTATAAGTTGACATGTTAATTTTAGAAATTAAATAAATATTATTGAAACCGTTATCTTATTTCATAGGGTAGTTATGCGCAAATAAACTCTCAATTTATTAAGAAAACCATAAATTATTTAAGAATCTTAAGATATTGTCAGTAAATAAAATATTTAATAAATTAAAATTTTAATTCTGACTGTTTATTTAGCGGCCATCTTGAAAATCAATGACTCAAATAAAGTGAAAATAATCAAGATATCATAATATTTTTTAGTTAATTATTGAATGAAAAAGTTCAAATATTTTAAGTCTTTTAATTTAACATATATTCAACTGGTAATAAAACATATTCATCTTATAAGATAACACCTTCATCTGATAATTTGACATGTTCATTTTACAATGAAACATATTCATCATGTTAAAAAACATATTACGTACAAAATCAACTTACTCATTGTGTTAATAAACATGTTAATTTGAGAAAGAAACATGTTCATCTTATAATTTAACATATTCAACTGATAATAAAATATATTTATCTTATAAAATAGCATGTTCATCTTACAAAGAAACATATTCATTTCAAAAATTAAATAAATATTACTGAAACAATTATCTTATTTGATATGATAAAACAGGCATCGGACTATGCAGAACCGGAGCTGAACCGTCACGCAATTTGATGACCCACCCCCGATTCTTTTTTTATCTTTCTTGAATGGAATGGAAAGTAAGGGTCAATTTGATTGTGGGGCCGTATGCAATTTCAGTTTAAAACTCATGTACTAAACCTCTTTGGTTAACCGGAAAAAGTGGGATAGAGTCAATTAGGTGGTCTGTGGACTTTTGTTGCTCTGCATGGTGCTTTTGGGCTAATAGGTTTCATGTTACGTCAATTTGAGCTTGCTAGTTATACGCAAATAAACTCTCAATTTATTAAGAAACCATAAATCATTTAAGAATTTTAAGATATTATCAATAAATAAAATGTTTAATACATTAAAATTTTAATTTCACTATTTATTTAGCGGTCATCTTGAAAATCGGTGACTCAAATAAAGTGATAATAATTAAAATATCATGATATCTTTTAGTTAATTATTGAATGCAAAGTTCAAATATTTTAAGTCTTTTAATTTAACATATATTCAACTGATAATAAAACATATTCATCTTATAAGATAACACCTTCATCTGATAATTTGACATGTTCATTTTACAATGAAACATATTCATCATGTTAAAAAACATATTACGTACAAAATCAACTTGTTTATCGTGTTAATAAACATGTTCATATGAGAAAGAAACATGTTCATCTTATAATTTAACATATTCAGCTGATAATAAAACATATTCATCTTATAACATTACAAGTTATAAAATCATTTTATAGTTCCAAGTTATAGTTCACCACCCGCTCAAGCGCTTGCCTGAAGGGACTTTGCGGAAGGCAGTGCAGATTACAGAGTGCAGATTACAGACTGCCTGATCAGCAATTTCCCGGGCCAGATCACGGGCCCGGTCAATACCCCCACGGTTCTTGACTAAATCAATGGCCTTTTCAAGCGAGCCCGACTCGGAAAATTCGGTCTCGATTATGTCCCTCAGCCGCATCTCCTTTTCCAGGGTGAAAATAACAGGGGCAGTCAAAATACCCTTTGCCAGGTCACTCCTGGCAGGCTTGCCCAGCTGCTCGGCCGACTGGGTGAAGTCCCAAATGTCGTCAACGACATGAAAAGAGAGGCCGAGGTTCTTTCCGAATTGGTACATCTGCTCGGTTATATCAGTATGGACCGAGCTGAAGATGGAGGCTCCTTTGGTGCTAGCGGCTATTAGGGAAGCTGTTTTGTAGTAACTCTTCATTAGGTACTCGTCAAGCTGGAGATCACAGTCGAACCGGCTGGACGCCTGTTTTATTTCGCCACGAGCAAAGTCATTGATGACCTGGCTTATGAGCTTGATAACTTCGAGATTTTCAAGATTTGCTAGGTACCATGATGACTGGGCGAACATGAAATCCCCGGCCAGAACAGCCACTCTTGTGCCATATAATTGATGAACAGTTTCCTGTCCTGAAGAAGTAAATATGTCAGAGTGTATTATTTTATTCAAACGGAAAGGAGGAAAAGTAAGATAGCAGGCCAATTCTGCAAATGCAACCACGTCTTTTGCCTAAAAAATTGGATCTCGACAAGCACACATTATCTATCAGCTGCATTTTTAATCTTTTAATAAATGGAAAGTGTAATATGAGTAATGACGATTCATGGGATGTTATGTTTGACAGAAAGTAGGAAAAAGCGTACCTCTCCGCATGTCACTTTCGTCTAATACATCATCATGTATCAGACTTGCAGTGTGAATCATCTCAATGATCTCGGCTAACCTTCTATGTTCTTTCCTGAGTTCCCTAAACAATAAGAGCATGCAATTTACAATAATAGCTTATAGACCTAAAAAGTAAGTATAAAGAGTGTATTTGATGATATTACTCACGACAAACCAGTAATCTCTGTCGTGGCTCTTGCAACTAGAAAAACTAAAGCTGGTCTAATCCTTTTCCCACAGGCTCCAAATATTTGCTCGGCAGCAGACATCAAGACAGGATTATCTGAACCAACAATCTGATGGTGGTTTATATCAAGTTAAATTTTAGACTCCAGTTTCAAAAACAATAAATACAGTTGATACACAAATACAGATTTCGTACTTATAATCGAACAACAACTTGGCAAAGTCAACCGTTAACATAATCATAGCTTTTTTTATGGATTAACAATGATAGCAGCAACATCTTCACCACAAGACCATAATTGCTTCCCTTTCAAATATCCGTATATCGACACTGAAACTTTTACGGGTCTTGACTAAGTACATAGGCAGTTTTTTCTCTCCTCAACCCAAAACTATAACCCTGCATCTGTCAATGTCTACGGCCCATGTTAGGACAATACATAGAACGAATGAACTGTTTCACACGCTCACACCACAAAAAATTGAAACTAAAGATCAGTTACTATCAAACCAAAATGGATATCAAAGAGAAAACTCTGTCACAACTCCACCTCGCAATACAGGTAATGAACTGTATCACAGAACATAAAAGCAATAAAACAAGGAAACAAAAAAACTAGAAACTCACAGACTGCAGATTCTTGTTGAGCGTAACTAAATCTTCGGCAACCACTTCAAACAAAGACTAAAGTTTGAAAATGGAGCATACCTTCCTCAGTCTCAGCATTAAATCCAGGACTTGGAGAGGAAGAAGATAACCTCATATCTGCACACAAACACAGTTCTCCAAGAGAAAATTTATGCTAGTTGACCAGTACCACGAGTTTATATCTATAGGCAGACTATACGGACACACATGTTTTAGCAATAGGTGCTCAACAAAGACCAGCTCAACAGCAAAATTACACATAAAGATTGTTGGGCCACCCATAGACAAGAACATATGAACCGGGCTAGAAGACGTTACCAGGTATATCTGCAACCCGAGGCTCCGTACAATGCCCGATCAGACTGCCATGGCATCGTACACCTCATCGTATCCATGTCCCCCATTCCCAATTTTCAATCTCACTGACCATTTTCGACCCTCCGCCAACCCCACAAGGGACACCTCACTCCCGAACCTAACCACCTCACCGAACCTAAACTCGTCGGCAAAATCTCTCAAATACTCAAAAACCTAACCGTGACCAGGAAACCTCCTCGGATCTCTCTCGGGCTTCCCGCTAGCCACGAATGGGTAGGCCCCAAAGCCTATGACCTCCCGGGGCAAGTTCGTCCGCAAAGAGGCGTAGAGACTAGAGTGGATGACTTTTCGGGTCGGATCGAGTCCCATCGGGTCGGCCTCTGTTTCTGGTGTGTAGGCTCAGGTCCCCCCAACCTGGGTTGGCCGCTCGTAGACGACGACGGTGCGACCTTCTTTACGAAGTTCCATGGCGGCAGAGAGGCCAGCGGCAGCGGCGCCGGCACCGATGACGGCGACGGTTCCTGAAACAAGATGAGAAGAGAGTGAGGTCGACGATTGTTTTAATTCGAAAAATAAATTTGTAGGATTGGAATCATAATATATATTTTTAAATTAGATAATTATGTGGGGACTTGAGAATAAATAAAATAAGTACAAGGGGTACGAAGGGTATAATAGGTTTTAACCAGTACAAGAGGTACAAGACAAGGTACAAGGCTATCAAAATTCTTTTTTGCCTTGTACCCTTGAATCCATCGTTGATGTTCATTTTTTAGTCAATCCAACGGTGAAATATAGGGGTACCTGATGATAAGTAGGTACAAAAAGAACCTGACCCTAGAAGGTCCCCAATGAGTATTATAAAAGTTTAGGTCCTGTTTTCTATGCAACACAATTTTTAATGAATAAGTAATATAAAGTTTTTTAATTGTTAGTTAATATTAAGTATAAGGTCCGTTTTGTATTCTCTCGATTGGGAGCGATTTACATTCTCTCATTTCGGAGCAATTGTTCTTGATTCAATGTTACCTTCTTAATTGATTTTGTATCTTCTCAGTCTCTCAATCGTAGTTCCTTTTCCTATCTGTTTCTTCCAAGGAATTTCGGGTTTTAAGGTTTCCGCTATGGGTTCTTCCAGCTACATCGGGCAAGACGATGAATTGTCTCAAAAACTTCAAGGTTTCTCGCTGACAAATAAGAAGGACTTCCTCATAGACCTGGGCAAAGACGACATTAAACTAAGCGCTGACGAATGCCAGCGTAGTCTTTTTGGGAAAGTTATCAGCAACCGAACTACCAGTTGGATTGGGGTGAAAAGAGCCATGACCCACATCTGGAGATTGACTCAACCCATGGAAATCAAAGAATTAGGGACAAACTATTATCAATTCATCCTCCAGGGTAATGAAGATAAAGACCGAGTTGCAAGAGGTACCAACTGGACTTATGAGAACCAATATCTTATCCTATCAGAATGGCAGCGAGGATTATCAATCAACCACTCTAAATTTCAGGAACTGCAACTCTGGGTTCAAGTATTTAACGTGCCTTTGGATTGGTTGAGTACTGATGTAGATCTGAAAGTCGGGAAAATATTCAAGCAAGTTCATAATGTTGTTGTGGTGGGGGCGGGTAGTCATGGAGAGAAAATCATGCGCCTGCTTGTTACAGTGGACTTGAATGAGGCTCTACCTCGATGTGTCTATCTGAGACTGGATGATCAATTAGTTAGTGTGTGCTTCAAATACGAAAAATTAGTGAACATTTGCCTTTACTGTGGCTTCATTGGCCATCTAGATAGAGGTTGCAAAAAAATACTGGAGGACATTAAAACTCACTTTCATAAAGAAGGTCAGTATAGAGCTTGGATGAAAGCACTGGAGTTTCATCAATGGGCTAGAAACCACTCATCAGGCACTGAGAGTCCTCCACGCACTAACACTCCTTCCTCACCCTCACATACAGAATCTCCTATACCTCCTGCAACTAGCCCCAAATCAAACAACAATAAAATCCTCTCTCTCCCAGATTCCCTTTCTCTTCAGAATAAACCAGTCTCAGAACCCCCCACTTCCCATTCCCACCAACCAAACCCCATGACTTCCATTGACCAACCTCAGCATAACTCTAATAGCCCTACTTTGTTTCTGGAAGGAAGCTCCATCATCTTCCAACAGCAAAATCCTAAGGCTATGGAAATTGAACCAGCTCCAGAAATGTCCACATCAGATAAACCTCTCAGCATCTCAGTATCTAATAACTCTAAACTCAAAAGAAGAATGTGGAAAAGATCAGCTTCCAACCTTGGCAGACTTCAGAGGCAGAGTGACATACCTTCATATGTAATCAATAAAGTTATAAAGAGACCAAGGGCAAGCTCAGAAGAATCTATCCAGGAAGACAATGATACCAATCCACACAAGGAAGACAAGAAGAAACAAAAAACAAAGATAGAGTCTTTTCAACAAAACAAGGTGGGGGTGGCCAGCCTCGAATGGCACCCAAGTGATAAATGCTAGCTGCGGTGTGGAATTGTAGAGGGATAGGTGGGCCCTCTACAATTTCCCAAATTCGAGAGTCATGTAGGACTCACCACCCGACTTTTATTTTTCTGCCAGAAACCAAGAAACCATCAGCCTTTGTTAAATCAGTGTCCAAAAAGCTAGGCTTTGATAACAGACATGCTATTGTTGAACCAAATGGGCTCAGTGGAGGATTACTACTATGCTGGTCTATTGATGTCCATATTTCCCAGATTATCAGTCAATCCTTCTATATTGTTGTGGAATACTGTCTGCATAACTCCACCCCTTTCTTGGGGAATATTTTTTTATCTCAGCACCAGTCTTCAAGTAAGACAATCTCAATGGGCATAATTGGAGTTGTCTAGACCTTCCTGGGGTGACTCTTGACATATAATTGGAGACTGGAATGATATATGTCTCAGAGAGGAAAAGCAAGGGGGCCTTACTAGAACAACTTCCAGCATGGCAGTTTTCAACTCCTTCATCAACCATATGGCTATGGAGGAGATCAAAATGACTGGCTACAAATTCACATGGTCAAATAACAAGAACTCAGGCCAAACTAGACAGAGGCTTTGCCTTACTCTACTGGCTAGACAATCACCCTCAAGCAACCATTTCAACATAGTTAGGAGTGCCTCAGATCATTCAATGCTTCTGCTCAGTTTTGGGGACAAGAAAGAAAGAAAAGCAGATTTAACTTTGAAAAAAGATGGCTTTCTCGAGAAGGAATCAAAGAGGTTATCTCTCAAGCTTGGAACACACCCCACTCTGGCACCCCTTTCTTCATGCTCAAAGAGAAGATCAAGACAACCAGACAAGCACTTCTCTTTTGGAGTGCAAATTTCAAAACTGAGAACCAGTCCAACATTGAGCACCTTTCAAAAAAACTGGATTCTCTACTACAAGAGGGATTCCAAGCAAATTGGGATGAGTGGATAGCTACAAAACAAGCTCTGGAATCAGCTCACATATCAGAGGAACTTTACTGGAAGCAGAAAGCCAAACATCAGTGGCTCAAAGAATGTAACACAACTCCAAGTTTTTTCATGCATATACCTAGTGTAGAAGAAGACAAAATGCAGTCACTAGACTGCTCACCTCTCAAAACACCATCTATGACACTCAACAGGAAATTCAGAACCATATTGCCTAATTTTACTCCAACTTGTTCACTTAAGAGGGATCCTGGGGAGGTGACTTTCTACTCCTCCTCATCACTCCTTCAATCACAGATGACATAAAATCTCAGCTTATGCTCCCAGTTTCAGAGGAGAATATCAAGTCAGCCCTTTTCAGCCTTCAGTCAGACAAATCTTCTGGAGAAGATGCTATGACTGCCCTCTTTTACCAATCCTTTTGGGAGATTATAAAACTTGATTTGATCAATGCTATCTCTAGTTTTTTTAATGGGAATGGTATGCTCCTGAAATATTGGAATCATACAATTGTCACTCTCATTCCTAAGTGCCCAAATCCAGAATATGTGGCTTAGTTCAGACCAATTAGCCTTTGCTCTGTGGTTTACAAGATTCTTTCAAAACTTATTTCCCTTAGACTTCATAAATGTTTAGATGTTTGCATCAGTGGCTCTCAGTCTGCTTTTATCAAGGGTAGACAACTTTTGGATAATATGATCATTGGACAAGAAGCTTTTTATTTCCTTAATAGACATAACTCTGGTAAACACTATTTCATGGCATTGAAACTTGATCTAATGAAGGCTTTTGATAGAGTAGAGTGGATCAGTTAAGAAGATTATGTTGCGAATGGGTTTCCACAGTGATTTTGTCCAGTTGATTATGATCGGTATTACTTCTTGTTCATATTCTTTTCAAGATTAATGGTGATGTGAGTGGCTACATACACCCTTATAGGGGTATAAGGCGAGGTGACCCTCTGTCACCCTACCTTTTTATTATAATTTTTGAAGTGTTATCTACCCTTGTTCATCAATCCATTGACTCTGGTACTCTGTCTGGGATGAAACTCTCTAAGAATGGGCCTGCTATCTCCCATCTCTTATTTGCAAACGATTCTTTATTCTTCTGTAAAGCTTTAGTGGATCAGGCTAACTCTCTTCTTACAATTCTAGAGAAATAAAGACTTTTTACAGGTCAAGCTGTCAACTTGAGCAAGTCTTCTGTATTCTTTAGCAGAAATACCCCTGACTAGCTGAAATCTAAATTTGTGTTGTCTTAGCTGAGATCTCTTGCCACATGTCTACTAGATATTTGGGTTTACCCCTAGGCATAAGAAGATCTAAACTTGAAACCTTTCAGTACATCCTGGAATCAGTCAAAGCTAAAATTCATAACTGGAGGGCAAAATTACTCAGTCAGGCTGAGAAGGCAGTTTTAATCAAAGCAGTCTTGCAAGCACTCCCCATGTTCACCATGTCATGCTTTAAGATTCCAAATACTCTCTGTGTTAACATTTCTAAATTGTGTTCTGATTTCTTGTGGAGCACATGTGAGGATCATTCTCATGGCATTCACTGGAGAGCTTGGAATTTTCTTACTCTTCAATATCAACAAGGTGGATTAGGCTTCATTGACCTGCAGCTCTTCAACATCGCTTTAATCTGTAAATAGCTTTGGAGAATCTCTTATCAGCCTCAGTTGTTGGTTAGTAGGATCTTGAAAGGCAGGTACTTCCCCACATGTTCTATTTTTGATGTTGTCAAGTCTCCTAATTGTTCTTGGTTGTGGTCCAACTGGGTGGAGGTGATTTCTACCTTTGCTCAAGGATATGCTGTGGAAATCAGAAATGGAGCCACTATTAGAATTCAAGATGTTAATTGGGTCCCTAACATTGTCCATCCTAAACCTGTTATCTTAGACATTGCTAGAGAGCATCTGATTTGGGTTAAAGAGATGTTGAGTGACTCAGGGCAAGATTAGAACACATGGTTGGTCAACCAACTTTTCAATTCTCCGGATAGCAGTTCAATTTTTAGTATCAACACTCTGAAACCTGGACAAGATGACAAACAATATTGGAAATTTGGCAAAAAAGGCTTATTCTCATTTTCTAGTACATATTCCTTTTTGTCTCAGAATAAATATCTCTCCCTTGACATCCCAGGTAGCAGTCATGTACCTCCTCATGTCTTAACTACTTTCAGACTGAATCTGTGGAAGTTAAAGGTGGTTAGCAAAGTGAAATTCTTTATTTGGAAATGCATTTTGGGGGTCCTACCTGTTAAAACCAACCTACAGAAAAGGGGACTTCAGCTAGATGTTATCTACAGTATTTGTGGGGAAGGCCCTGAGACAATTAACCATGTCCTTTTCAACTGTCCAAGAGCAGCCAGACTTTGGAGTATTTAACCAGTATCATGGACTTTGCAGCCATCACATACATCTTCTTTCAGAGATTGGTGGCAATTCATTTGTGCTGCGGGCTCTTCTGAGTTAGCTAAAGCCAGAATTCAACTATCAACGTACATTCTTTGGGGGCTTTGGAAGACCTGCAACCTATGCATCTTTCAAAACACTCTCATGCCTATCCATGTCACTCTAAGAGCAGCTCATAGTGACTGGCTAACTTATGCTCATTTGTAGCTTGTTTTTCTTTTCAGGTTGTTTGTAGCTTGGACAGTTTTATTTTGCCTTGTGTGGTGTGTTTTGTTTAGTCTTTGTAGTTTCTGTTTAATCTTTGTGGTTTCAGTTTCTTCCAACTAGCCCTTCGGGCAATGGAGGCTTTTTTTTTCCCTTGTGTTCTAGAGGTTCTAGGCCGCCTAGTGCGTTTCCTCTCAGTTTTTAGTTTTAGTCGGGTCTGGCATGTACATTTCGAACTTTGTTCACTTTGAGTTCTATATATTCTCTATCGTTTTGAAAAAAAAAGTATAATTTTTTGTTTAGGTATATTTGTTAAAAAAAATTTAAAAAAAGGGAAAAGGTAAAATGTATATATATAAAAAAATGTGAAAATAGGAATGTAAACTTAAAGAACGAAAAAGAAAAAGAAAAAAGAAAAGAAAATTAAAATAATATTAAACGATGCGTCACTATTTGTGTAGAGTGTGTAATTTTTTTTTCGCCTGAGGTTTGGTATCTGTTTTTTTTTTCTTTGAACTCTCCGCCTTGCTCCTCATTCGCCGCACAAAGAAAAAGAGCAACAACTATCTAATTTCTAATTTTACCGAGTCAGGTGCTTAATGTTTTAAATTTCTACATATTTTTTTCCTGTAGCCATTTAAAGGTAAGTGGGCATGTTTTTGTTTGTCAATTGCTGAGCTTTGTATACCTATACATGAAAGTTTGATTTTGTTTCTTTTTCTGTTTCTTTGAAATTTAATAGTGAGTCTAATTGTTTGTAGGTTTCTTGTCCAGAATATGTTAAACGATGTGTATGTTTATTAATTTTTTTTTCATTTGAAGAACTATAATGTATTGTATTGGATTTTTTTTGTAGTTTTTTTTTCTGCTGTTTTAAAATTTTTAAGAGCTGATATTTCTGTGTACTCTAGGGATGAAAACGGAAACAGTAATTTCCGATTACCGGGAATCGTTTTTGAAATTTTTTCGGATTTGGAGGCTAAACGGAAACGGAAACGGTAACCGGAAAAACGGAAATGAAAACGGTAAAAAAATTCGAAAATGAAAACGAAAACGGTTTAGCCCTTTTCCGATCGTTTTCGAAAATTACCGTATTTATACGGCATTTTACCGTCGATAATACCGGCCCAACCCATACTAGGCTCACTTTTAATTATAAAGCCCAATCCAAATCCCAAATGGGCCAAATGCTCAAATCCCCTTCAGCCCAACCCTTCTACAGGGCCCAAATCCTGAAATTAATGTTGTAGCAAATGGTGTGGATTTGTATGGATTTTGTTATAGCAAATGGTGTGGATTTTAATTTGGATTTTGTTATTATTATGCCATGAGAATATTTCAATTAATGTTTTAATGCTATATTTTATAATGTGGTGTGTTTATCGTTTTTTAAATATCATTTTAATATATTTCGATCGTTATCGATGTATTTTCGATCGGATAGTTTCGTTTTCGATATTATCGGAATACCGATGTCGTTTTCATTTCCGACATTATCGTATCAATATCGTTTCCGAGAAAAAAATATGAAAGTGGAAATGGTTGAGCCCTATGCCGATCGTTTCTGATCGTTTTCATCCCTAGTGTACTCAGTGCATATGTGTTGATTATGGATTGTCATTTGAAGCGATTTTTTGTTGTTGTGTCGAATCTAGCCAAACGAACAATGGTAATGCTCTGTAAAATGAGTTATTTTGCATCATGTTGTTCATTGTGGGTGATTTTAAGCTTTATATACAAACCTGGAAGACATGAATATATTTTTGTTGCATTACAGAGGCTGCCGTCGGGGCTCGTGCATGAATACATGCTCGATGTACCTCTTCCATGTACATTAACTACAAGGGAATGTCGTACGTATGAGGTGACAATAAGAGATAATGCTTAGCGGGTAGCATTTCTAGAAGGGTGGTTCGAATTGGTTGTGGCGGAGAATATTTAGCGTGAATATTACGTTTTGTTTGACCGTAATAGTCTCAAAGAATTTTTTGTCACTGTTTTTGAGGAAAATACAATTGAGCGCACCGTGGAATATCATATTACGATTGAGATCAAGAAAACACACGTAGAACGTGCACGTCTGGTAATTGAGTTATTATTGTAAATTACATGTTATTATTTTGTGGTATCTTTTTTTCTTCTTTATTTATATTATATTTAAAAAATAATAATTGAATGCAGCTTATTCCCATTCAATTTTGGCGTGCACATGTGGTGGGTCAGTACGATGACTTGACTCGTAGGATGTTGGTATTTGGTGAAGGCATGTATGAAGTTGAAATTGTCGAAAGGCATGGGAAAGTGTTGATGCAAAATGGTCGTGCTAGAGAGTTTGTAAATATAAGTGGAATTGTTGAAGGTTCAACATGCATATTCCACTTGTTTCCTTATATGTATGTTGGTTTTGTGGTGAGTGCAGTGTGATTTGTGAGTTTTCTGTTGTTGGGTACAATTGTTGTGTAATTTGACATTATGTAATCGTTTATGTGAACCTTTTATTGTTGTGTCTTGAATTTTTGTTGTTTTCTTTTATTTTATTTTTTAGTTAATTTTTTTATTTTTTTGTTATTTTCTATAATGTTATCTATATTTTTTAGATGAACAGTGCGTGTGAGAATTTATAAATTCATGGCAAAGTTGGTCTGAAGTTGAAATTGTTGAAGCCGATGGGAAAGTGTTTATGCAAAATCGACGTGCTAGAGAATTTGTTGATATAAGTGGAATTATTGAAAGTTCAATGTGTACATTCACTATGTGTCCTTGTCATTTTCTTTCATTTTTTGTGACTGTAGCGTGATCTATCGCTTTTATATTGTTAGGGACAATTGTTTTGTAGTCCGACGTTATTTTATCGGTTATGTGGACTTTTTTTGGGTGTTTTTTTATTTTATGTTTCGTAATGGTAGGTTTATTTTAAAGTTAGAGATTGTTTCCCTGAATTTATGAGCTGATTGTGAAAGGTTTATATTATTGTTTGTAGTGCACATAATTATTAGTTCATTTGTGTATACAATGAGTAATATGAAAAGTATAACATTACAAATTTAACAACATTGAATAACTCTTAAAATGAGATTGAAAACATGAGGGAAAAAAATGTAAATGTTAAAATAGGTGCAAATAAATATATCACTTTTTTGTGATGGATAGTCGCAATCGTTATGAATGTTGTCTAAAACTTGGACTGTAAATGTAATAACACATTTTAGTAAGGCACAGTGACTATATTAACTGGTAGCAACAGAAAATATGAAATACAAGTTTCTTATGCAATGTTTGAAGGTATTCATGGCTGCTCTTTGGTACAGATAACATAATAAATTCGAATGTAAAGTGATATTTGAAGTATATATGTATAAACATATCGCAGCAATCGACATCCATTATAATAGCTTAGAAGAAGACCAAATATTACACATAAGTTTATCCTGGAACGTTTGGGATATTCTCAGTTACAACTGACAATATCCTCAAAATGAATATTAATATCTTCTAAGTTAGAATAAATATTCAAACTTAGGAAATATTAATATGTGAGTCCATAGAGTAATTTTGTACGCAACTACATCTTGGGATCTATGAGGATCTCGTTATGTACAAATTACGAATTTAATAGCAAAATGTAAACCTGTGCGCGACGGATCTAAAGGTTTGCATAGAGAACTTACGGCTTAAAATTTATGGCGATCTGGCTGATCTTCTGGATGGCTGCACACAACACACCAATGAATAGTAGACTGAAAATCACGTCCTAGAGTTGCACGAACAATATCGGATCGAAAACCGGATCAAACGGGTGCAAAAATGGAAGAAGACAAGTTGCATTCCTGGGACACTCCGGCGGCGCGTGATGGGGCATGCGGCGTTGTATGGTGGCAATCTCAGCGTCTTTGGAAAACTCTCATCAGACGATCATCTGGGTATGCTGCACGTCTTGATCGGACTTCCGGTTAGTTTTGTACGGCAAAATATATTTCGCCTCATTTTACCTATATATCTTCTACTGTATGTCTCAAACACCTCTTAATCTTATACGGTGGAATAACAAGAAAAAGATAAAGCTCGAATAGAAACTGAGAGAGATATATGGGGTGGCCGAAATTATATATGTAATTGTCTTCTCTTCACATGAGCTTAATGATGTATATATAGAGCTACAGTAGGGACTCTTAGGAGATTAGGAGAAGGGCTCCTTAATTAATTAAAATACTTATGGACCAAACAACTTATTTTAATTAATTAAATAATATTAAATGAGTCACCAACATAATATTATTGCACTCCTTTTTCCTAGGCCAATTTACAATTGAGATTCTAATAATAATTACTCGATTTATCTCCTCATGTCTAAGATATAATGTCCATTAATTAATTCGATTACTGACAATCAAGTATTAATTAATTTATTATTATTTCACTGAAGCTAGCGATCATTACATTATTAATACTCTGGAATTTAATCAACATGCAGGGTTTAGCATAATAATCCTTCATGAACTCACTCCGGGGACATCATCAAACTAACGCACATGGTGATCGTAAATATCCTAACAGCACATCCTACATGCATCAATACTACCCAAGACAGCGGGTTTATTTGCCCAGTTCATTAAGCCTCACCCATGTGAATTAAAGAATAAGTACTACACATATATGTCTGTTTAATATCTTACGGGTTAAGAGTACGCAATAATTAACCGAGGTCTAGTTCGTTTATGACGATCAGTATAAAACGAACTGCTCTTCTCTGGGATCCTGTTCAATACATAAATGTACTTGTGCAACCAATTAGGGCTGCATTTTTTGACCGAAAACCGAAAACCGAACCGAACTATTTGTAACGGTAACCGATTTTCGGTAACCGAAACGTTATCGGTTCAGTATCGGTTCCGAACCCATAAGGGTTCGGTTTTACCGAACCGAACGATAACAATTTAAAAAAAAACCTTAGTATACTTATACACAACCATGGTATTGAACAAATTCAACATGAAACCGATAAGAAAACCGCTCAAAATCGGCATAAAACCAATAATAATGCTAGAAAACCGTTTAAAAAAACGATTTCAATTTTAAACTTTGGATGGCCAAGTCAAATTATAAGATAAAGTGACCTCATAATTTTATAACCTCCCTCTACCCTCATTTTCGCTTTCTCAAATCAATGTGGGACTTCATAGATAAACCTAAAGGTCCCTAACATTTTATAGCATCTATTTGTCTTTATTATAACTTTCTCAACCAATGTGAGACTAAATCCCAACATTTTATAGACAATTTGTCCCTTCATTTTGGTTTTCTCAACCAATGTGGGATAAATGACAAATTGGCACACTCTAGCCCATGCTCTTACATTGTGCAATAATGAAGCTAATTAATTACAATTTTATCCGAATATAGTATAACTATTAGTAATGTTATTAAAAATTATATTCTTTTGCTTAGATCATAACAATTTATTAATCATATTTGTTCAATATTGTCTTAGTCAAGCCAAAAAAATTTGTCATACATGTCCATATATTGATAGATTAAAAAAAAATTGATATGTTGTGGGTTTTTATAAAATAAAAGAAAATTCATATCCCACTTTATATATTTTTTTAAAATTTTGTTAGTCAAATAATAAATATATACTTAAATAAAAAAATATATTTAAATATAATGAACATGTATAAGTTATTATAAAATATTATAGTAATAAAGACAAATGAAGGGGTTTAGTCTCACATTGGTTAAGAAAGCTATAATAAAGGCAAATAGAGACTATAAAATGTTGAGGACTTTTAAGTTCACATATTAAGTCCCACATTGGTTTGAGAAGCCAAAATGAAGGTAGAGTATGGCTATAAAATGAAGGGGTCACTTTTACTTTTAATTAACCTTGGTAATCCAGATTTTAAAATCAAACCGTTTTTTTAACGGATTTGTTTTTCGGTTTTACCTATTTTAAGTTGATTTGAACGGTTCTTGGTTCACTACAACAAACCACTCCGGTTTTCGAATCAGTTCTCTTAGAACCGGTTCAAATGGCCGGTCTAGTTCGATTTTATAACCATGATTTATTTTTTAATTTTTTCAGTTTTTTCGGATAAAACCAAAACCAAACCGAGTTATCGGCAATCGAAGACTCGGTTAGCGACTAAGAGTCGGTTCGGTTTCGGTTTTCATTTTATAGTTACCGAAAATATCGGTTCGGTATCGGTTTGAGCTTATCGGTTCGGTAACCGAACCGATTCCAGCCCTACAACTAATCAGTCAAGACAAATTGTACGGTTGACACTACAACTGTTCACGATGGGGTGTTCATGTCCATCTGGGTTGTGAACCAATATTCTTGTTTCGCGAGTAACTGATTTGGTTCGCCCGATGACGACCCACACTATCTAATGCAAAACAACAGAAGGTAGAGCTTGTTTAATCTAACATGTTTCTCATTCATCAAGGGTAAAAGTGTAATATCATCCAAAGCCAAGCTTTTTTTTATATATAAACATCCCAGTGTGGGATGGGGGGTTGAGGCTACACCCCCGACCTGTTGATATAATGGCCCAGAGAAGGCTAAAAAGTCAAGGGTCTACATCAAAGTCGAAAAGTACATAGAACATCATTAAAGTAGAAAACCAAAATATACAATGATAAAAAAAAATCCGATCTGGATCTCAAGTCTAGGCCTCATGAGAGGTCATCCTGGTCAAGGTGTCCTGTCATGAAGTCCAAAAAGACAAGGCTAGTCATGGTCAGGTGGTGGCGGTCGTCCGAATCTGAAGGATGGGTACTGAAGTTGGTCCATCTGAATGAGGATCCGAAGTCGGAGGGGGATGTCATCTGGGTGAAGGATGCGTCTTTGAGGTATAGAAGCCCCCGTGCTAGCAAGGAAATCGGCGGGGTGGTCCCCTCTCGGAATATGTGCGAGATCTGGTAATGGATCGAGCGAAGTGTGTCTCTGATGCGCATAAGGGGATGATGGATCTGCCATGAGCGCTGATGGCCAGACGTCAAAAGTGTTATGACAGCTGCAGCATCCATCTCTATCCATATATGGGAGGAGATCGAGGCGGCAATCTCAAGACCAATCTGGAGCGCCTGAATCTTCGCATCATAACTCGAGGAGGCCCGAAGTGGTCCATGAAAGGTAGAGATGAGTGCCCCTCCATGATCCCTAATCAGTCCCCCTCCTCCAGCAGCTCCGGTATGTCTGTCAAATGCACCATCAGTGTTTATCTTAACCCAAGGAGGCTTGGGTTTCAGCCAAACAATGGTCCTGGGTCATGGGTGCTGGACATGTAAAGGAGGTGGTGGTCTCCAGCGATGGGGCGGTGTACAACCTATCCAGTCTCTCGTCGTGAGTCTTCCCAGGGCGGTTATGAGAGAGAGATGTCTGTAAACCTGCAAAATGATGTGAGCACAAGAAAAAATAATATCCCTATGCTTCGCATTATTCCTTTCTGTCCACATGGCCCATAGGATCAGACAAGGAATAAGGAAGCCCACGTGTCTACTGTGTGTGCGATGTGAGAAAAAACTCAAGAGCTCAAAAACATTGTCTGTAGTGGGTAGGGGTATATGAGTATATCTGGCATAGTGCTCCCACACTCTCCTCAATCTCACTCTCAAGGAAAAGATGGGTGAAAGTCTCAATCTCAAAGGTACCAGTCTCAATACAACAATGGCAACGGGAGGAGAAGGAGAACCCCCTCGCCAGCGTCACAGTGTCAATGGGAATGCACCATAATAGGAGGCACCACAAAACAACAGAAATGGTCAGGGTGAGAAGGTCGGTCCAGATAGCCCCGAAGAGTAGGTTAGGCCAGTTACCCAGCCTCACATCTCCCCAGGCTGAGGACGTAGAGAATGCACCCGAAGATTTAAGTCTCCACCTCATGCCGTCCAAACCTCCTTCCAGAATGAGAATCTGTCGGATCTGATCAATCTCTAGACTACTAAACCCCCACTCTCACCTAGAATATCCTCCATCTTGTCTCTATCCCAAAAACACCCTGTCCAAAGGTCCTTCACCTGCATGAAAAGCAGGTGAGTGACCGACCTAGTACTCAAAAGGGGGGCCTCGCCGAACCACCACTCATCCTAGAAATGGATGACACACAAGATCTTAAGCATTGATAATTGTTTTAAGATATCAATCTTAGGACCAAAGGAGGATTAATTCAGAAGTGCGCGTCATGCATCTTTTTTTTGTCTTTTACTGGAAGTTCTAATTTTTGTCTCTTGCATGGGCTGATTATCAAAAATTGTTGCTGCGCCGCTTGCATTACATGACTCGACTTCAAAATTGATTGATCTTTTTTCCCCTGTCTTTTTTTCTTTCTCAGTCGCTGCTAGTGATGGGGTATCAAGCAGTGACGTGAACAATTTTTGTGCCGTCGGGGTGAATTGTTCTTCCAAAATGACCTGCTAAACATTAACGTACATGCGAAATTAATGTGTGGATTGTTATTTGAACAAATGATTGGTATAATGAGTAGCTAAAAATGTCTCAATGAAAAGCAAATTTTTTGCATGGTTAAGTTTATGTTAAACATGTTTTTCCATGGTGTGTGGCTGGGTAGAAGTGTTTGTTTCTTCCATAGGCATTATAGGTTCAATTTTCTCTTAATTGACATAGACAACAACAACAACACAGCCTGACTCATCCTTTTCTTGGTAGTCTGGAATATTGTGGCTTATGAAACAAGTGATCTGTTTTTTTTTTTTTTTT
>CACSLK010000048.1:5309-19021 GCA_902706635.1 Striga hermonthica
CATCGTGTTTTGAAGCAAAAATCGTTCATGTTTAAAATAGTCGCAGAAAATAAGGGTAAATAGGGGCAAAATGAAAAATGTAAGCAACGTCTCAGGAAAGACTTGTTTTCAAACACGGCATCATTATTTAACGTGGATATCATATATTTATCGCCCTATCGTGTTTTGAAGCAAAATCGTACACGTTTAAAAAAGTCGAGGAAAATAAGAGTAAATAGGGGCAAGAACGAAAATGTAAGCAACGTCTCCAGAAAGACTTGTTTTCGAACACGACACCATTATTTGATGTGGGTAACATAAATTTATCGCCCCATCGTATTTTGAAGCAAAATCGTACAGGTGTAAAAAAGTCGAGGAAAATAAGGGTAAATAGGGGCAAGAACGAAAAATGTAAGCAACATCTCCGTAAAGACTTGTTTTCGAACACGACACCATTATTTGATGTGGATAACATATATTTATCGCTCTATCGTGTTTTGAAGCAAAATCGTACACGTTTAAAAAAATCGAGGAAAATAAGGGTAAATACGGGCAAGAACGAAAATGCAAGCAACGTCTCCGGAAAGACTTGTTTTTTAACACGGCATCATTATTTGATGTGGATAAGATATATTTATTGCCCCCATCGTGTTTTGAAGCAAAACTAGTACACGTTTAAAAAAGTCGAGGAAAATAAGGTTAAATAGAGGCAAGAACAAAAAATGTAAGCAACGTCTCCGGAAAGGCTTGTTTTCGAACACGACACCATTATTTGACGTGGATAACAGATATTTATCTCCCCATCGTGTTTTGAAGCAAAATCGTACACGTTTAAAAATTTCGAGAAAAATAAGGGTAAATAGGGGCAAGAACGAAAATGTAAGCAACGTCTCCGGAAAGACTTGTTTTCGAACACGGCTCCATTATTTGATGTGCATAAGATATATTTTGCCCCATCGTGTTTTGAAGCAAAAATCGTACATGTTTAAAAAAGTCGCAGAAAATAAGGGTAAATAGGGGCAAAACGAAATATTTAAGCAACATCTCCGGAAAGACTTGTTTTCGAACACGACACCATTGTTTGATGTGGATAACATAAATTTATCGTCCCATCGTGTTTTGAAGCAAAATCGTACAGGTTTAAAAAAGTCGAGGAAAATAAGGGTAAATAGGGGCAAGAACAAAAAATGTAAGCAACATCTCAGTAAAGACTAGTTTTCGAACACGACACCATTATTTGATGTGGATAACATATATTTATCGCCCCATCGTGTTTTGAAGCAAAATCGTACACGTTTAAAAGAGTCGAGGAAAATAAGGGTAAATACGGGCATGAACGAAAATGTAAGCAATGTCTCCAGAAAGACTTGTTTTCGAACACGGCACCATTATTTGATGTGGATAAGATATATTTATTGCCCCACCGTGTTTTGAAGCAAAATTAGTACACGTTTAAGAAAGTCGAGAAAAATAAGGGTAAATAGAGGCAAGAACGAAAATGTAAGCAACGTCTCCGGAAAGACTTGTTTTCGAACACGACATCATTATTTGATGTGGATAAGACATATTTATTGCCCCATCATGTTTTGAACCAAAAATCGTACATGTTTAAAAAAGTCGCAGAAAATAAGGGTAAATAGGGGAAAATCGAAAAATGTAAGCAACGTCTCCGGAAAGAGTTGTTTTCGAACACGACACCATTATTTGATGTGGATAACATAAATTTTTTTGTTATGTGATTTCTAACAACGATGTAACTTGTTATTAAGCGGATAATTTTGAATGATTTGGACGTAACGCATGTAAGATTTACTCAACAATGGCCCCGGTCCGAGGTGAACCGAGGTGAAGAGCCGTGATGGGCTTTTACGTGTTGCATAATAAAGTTTTTTCAGTTCGGAGAGAGAGAGATCCCCGTACAAATGTCATGGGTCCGTTAGTTATAGTAATTTCGGGTTGATACATTGGGAGCTGTGCACTACTTTTTGAATAAAGTGACTTTTTGTGGGCGGTTTGAGGCAGGGGGTCCCACATAAATGATGACAGATTTTGTGGAGCAGGATGGTTGTACGTAGGTACCTTGTCACCTGCTTAAGGAGGTGACGATCTCGGTTTATGTTGACCTCGGTAGATGCTGACCACTTCGGTCTTCGGTAGTTCGGTCCGGTTCGTCGCCTGAACCGGGGTGGTGTTTAAAATCACGTCGGTTCAATGATTATCTTCCTTTAATGTGACGTTTGGAATCTCTTAATGTAGGTTTACCGATCCGGATGATAACAGAGAGGCCCCCAACATCGGTGGGCATACGGAGTGATGGTCATTGATGTTGTTATGCTAGACATTTAGAGACCCTGGATCGGTAAGAAGTCGGCGGCAGGATGTGGTCTGTTGTCTTCGGGGGGTCATCTTCGGTCTTCTGACCGATGTAACCGAAGTGAGTCGTCTGTCCGAAGTGGAGACTGTATTCCGAGGTGAAGACACTTGGTGAATTTCGAATAATCTTCAGGCAGTCGTAATAGAAGAGGTGAACAGTCGTAACGGTCAACGATTAAATGTTTAGACCGAACGGTCGCGCCGTAATGGTCTTAAATGAGGTAACGGTCGACTTTAATAGGTAGCCACGTGTAACGGTAGGTGTCTTATCAGGCGAAGAGGTGGCGTCGGTTAGGATTAGGGGTCGCGTCGGTTCGACGCGCCCCCAATTAAGGTACTCAACGGTCGTAAAATCGACGATTATAAATAGGGTTTAGCACTATCTGATCGGGTTTTCTTCACCTTTGCTTTCATTTTTGAGCTTTCGTATTATATACTGATTGTCGCATTCTTCTGAAATTCGGAGGATTATTCCCTGCTTGCTGTGTGCGTGTGACGTTTTTGGTAAGCTTTTTCTTCAATTTCTTTTGTCATTTCTTTTGTATTCTGTTCGATTGTGTGATGGCGCCGAAAGGGAAGGGAAAGGCGGTGGCAAGTTCATCGAGCATTGAGTCGGTTCCGTTGGATGTTTACCACGATTCGGAACTGGTCGAGTTGGCCTTTGAATACCACCGGTGGGACCCGTCGTTGGTAAGACATCTGAATATCAAGTTGAACGATGAGGACGGTGATTTGGTAGTGGAACACAACGCAACCGACCTCGTGGTGCCTCATTGGAGAAGACCGGTGACGAAGTGGCCCGATCCGGCGATCGATATTATCGGCGAACCAAGTATCCTTACCGACGCCGATGTCGTGATGCTGAGAGAACAGGTTCGGATCCCTCCCTCGGTGACAATTTTTGCTCCTTATCCCGGGGAGAGAATAACAAGTCCACCTCCGGGTTGCGTGGGTGTCTTTGCGGAGAGTTTGAGGTCGGGACTAAGGTTCCCGTTGCCAAACTTGATCACGGAGTACCTCCAAAGTTGGGGGTTACCGTTGTGCCAGATTACGCCGAATAGCTGAAAAAAGATAATCGGGTTAATGGTGTTGCTGCACGAGAGAGGGACTTCCTTCATGCGATGAGATGAGGAGCATCTTCGCGTTTAAACAAAGTCCGAAGAGGAGGGTGGCCGAGTCTTCTTGTTGCTTCTTTGCCGGGGCGAAACCGCAACACGGTGTTAAAGTCGGAGAAATAGTGACTGAGATTCCAGAGAGTCTCCACGGTTTCCAGGAGGAGTGGTTGTGGATCGGTAGAGAGTGGCAATCAGTGGACTTCTTTCATGAGCGCCGAATTGATGGGATGACAATTCCCATGTTAATTCATTCCGGAGCCAGTGAGTTTGTTTTATCTGTTTTTCAATTCGGATATACTTTTCTGATTTTGGTGTTGTTCTGTGCACTAACAGGTCGGAACTTTTACTCTTTGTAGAAAAAGAGACGAAGCAAAAAGAACCGAAGTTAAGTCCGGAATTCGGTGGGAAGTTGATAACTTTGGCCGGTTTGGATAAAGCAGACAGGGATTATCGCAAGCTCTTAATAGACTCGAAACTTGAAGCGGCTGGTTTGTCTCTGGGAGTTACCACATCGAAGTTTGACCCCGGTAAGAGAATTTTAGCCAGTAAAGATGTTGTCGAATTTTTCGTATATGTAGGACAGCTGTTTGTAACTTTATTTATCCCTTGTCGGTATGCAGTGTATTATCCTCTCCTCGGTTTTCTGGGCTACAACTCTGTCAAGGAAGCCAAGGAGTTTAGGCGTAAATTTCCGAACAGAGATCTCCAGTCCAAAGTTGGTAAGAGTCGCGATTTGAGATTGAACGACGCTATGAGGAGGGATCTTGTTCGCGCGTTGGTGAAGAAGACAGCTGGTCAAAAGAATGCTGGGAAGAAATCGACCGAGGCGGGGTCAAGTGCGACTTCGGCCGCCATGCCTGAAAGCCCGAAGTCTATGCCAGACATGGCGACTACCGAAGTGTTGTCGGTAGTGGAGGCTGCAGCGATTAACCAAGCAGATCCGGAGCCAATCATCGCCGGGACCGAAATGATTACTGCTGAGGTTGCTCATACCGAAGTGCCACCAACTTCTCCGAAGTCGCTTGAGTTGGAGCAACCAGAGAAGAGGAAGAAGAGGAAATTGGTGAAGATGGTGGACGTCGGAGCTTCGTCCGGAGTAGAGAAGAGGTCTAAGAAAAAGCACGACTCCGGTCGTAAGGCGACTGAGAAAGGTACGGACGATTCTCCTTTGTTCGAGAAGTCTTTTTTGTCTATAGACGAAGAGCGGGCTGTCAACGTTAAAATGCCCGATGGTGTTGTGGAAGAGTGGTTCACCACTTTCCAGTCTGTGAAGACGCCACACATGTCGTCTCGGATCGAGATGCCGGAAAATGCCAGAAATGCTGCCCGAGTTCCGCTGATGGTTTGGGACCCCAAATCCGAGGTGGGGGTCTCTTCTCTGTCCAGTGTCGATAAGCTGAGCTATGCCAAGGCATGTGTGGGCAGGGCCTTGGTCAGTTTGGTGGCTGCCGAAGACGATCATCGCCGGGTTGCGTCGTAATTGGAGGGGAAAAAGGATATCATAGCTGCGCGTGACGTGGTGATCGTCCAATTGAAGGAAGAATCTGCCAAGATGGAGGCCGATTTGAAGGGCCAGATTTCTGAGAAGGTTGCCGAGTTGGAGAAGGCAAAAGCTGAGACTGTGACATTGTCGGATGAGAAGAAGGCCTATGAGGCCGAAGTGGCAGATCTCAAGGCCCGCCTGGCCGTGGTGGAGCAGCACTTCAAAACTTCCGAGGCCAAACTGATGGAAACCGAGAAGGCCTTGTTGGAGGAAAAGGCTAATCATGATGCAGCTCGCAAAGAATGTGCTGAGACCCGCGAACTGGTAGGTCGGCAAAAAGATGCTCATCAGGCCGAGATGGCCAAACTTGAAAGGGAGAAGTCGTCCTATGGTGAGTTCATGTATGAGAACGGCTTTTAGGCCGGGAAGGATTCGGTTGTCGCTGAACCGAAGTCTGGGGATGATGTCGAGATGGAAGTTGCCGAGGTCGGTGAAGATGACGAAGCCGGCGGTCCTGACCTCGAGATTGAAATGAACACTTGTTTGAACTTGAGGTGGATTATTGAACGCTACGACGCCGGCTACTACGATATTAATGATCTTCGCTTGTTTCTTTTCCACAAATTGGAGAAGTATGGATTTGATTCGGAGATAAAAGGGATGCATGTGGCGGCTGATGAAGACGAGCGAGATTTTTGCGTATGGATGCTCCGCCGTTCAGAAGAGATGAATGCAAATCCAGATTTTCCGCCACTCTCCGAGGATAGGGCTGCTCTTCTCCGACGTGCTTACGTCAACATGATCTTGGAGGAGGAGAAGGAAAAAAGGAAGGAGCTGGCCGACGTGTACCTCTCAACATTGGCCGAGGTGGAGGTTGAGCAGCATTTTGACGACATGACTCCTGAACAAATCCAGAGCCGGGTTAAAGCGTACATCGAGGAGAAGGAAAGGTCGGTCGAGAAGGATGTTGAAGTGGTGAAGGTTGTCACGCCGGCTGAAGATGGCGTTGAGAAGCTGACCGACCCTCGTGATGATCTCATTCCGGTGCCAGATGGGGCTATTGAGGCTGTTGCCAAGATGAAGGAATCGCAGGTCTTGGAGCGACTATCTTCCGGGATCGAAGTCGGAGAAAGCAGCGGCACCGGAGATAATGTGGAGAAACCGACCGAGGAGGTCTGAAGTTGATTTCTTGTTTTCTTTGTTTTGATTGTTTTGGGTTATTTGCTATGTAATCGGGGTGTCGGCATGTCGGCATCCTTAGTAGGAAATATTTCAAAGTTTATGATATGTAATCGGGGATATCGGATAACCGAATCCCTTAGTAGGAAGTATGTAAGGGATTTCCCAAACTTTTCAGACTATATTTATATATAAAGTGTTCGCATATGCTTGATTTTGATTTTATGTTTGCTGTGCAAATTTCAGCAATTTTTCGACCAAGTGTTTTGAATTCGGTTTTCTTTAGAAAATGAACTGCTTCAGCTCGGAATTACTTAAATCATGATACGAGTTGTAAGATTTTGTAAATAAAAATGACTTCCGAATTCCTCTTTGATCGTTTATAAGAATCTCAGCCACAAGTGTGAGTCGATATGCGAGTTTTCAAATAACTTCGCAGAACTCAACACATATTTAGGGCTGTACGGGAAACAAAATGAAAGTCACCGGACTTCGTCAGAGTCCGATTATGGAATGGCCCCAACCGACTTATATGTTGTGCATTCGGTAATATTCGGGGCCCGTCAAATCATGTATGTTGAAATGACGTTTGACGAGCATCACCCCCATCCGAGAATAGGTGGTACTCGGACATATTATGGGGTATCAGCTAGACCGAGTGTCGCAATGCTTACATCGGCATGATATATTTAACCGAGTTTCAAAAGGTTTACATCAGTATCGAGCTTGTTGCTCGACTTCTCACAATACGCAAACTGACACGCTATTCAGTACATCAAAAGAGGTGATTTTGTGCATTCACCGTAGGTAAAAGAAGGCCCGTACAAGAGGGGGGTCGACTATGCGACTTCGGATCCTTCACTGATAGAATTTTTGCAAGAACACTGCATTCCAAGGATATTGATGTGGTGTTCCATCGGGATGAGCAATTCGGTAGGCCCCATGAGGTAGGATTTTGATGATTTGAAAGGGTCCTTCCCACCGCGGTCTGAGTGGTCCGGGTTCAGGCCCCATTATACGCTTGAGGACCAAATCTCCAACTCAGAACGAACGGGGTTTGAGTTTAGAATTGATATATCTTTCATTTCTTTGCTTGTACGCAGCATTCTTGAGTTCGGACCGAGTACGGTGTTCTTCAAGCAGGTCCAGATTTGCTTTCATGTTTTCCGAGTTGGCTTCTTCGGTGAAATGCTGAACTCGGTAGGTCGGTTCTCCGAGCTCCACCGGAACTACGGCTTTGGAACCGTAAGTTAGAGAAAATGGGGTCTCGCCGGTAGACGTCCGAGTGGTGGTTCGGTAAGCCCACAGGACATGTGGCAACTCCTCAGGCCAAGCTCCTTTGGCGGCGTCAAGTCGGACTTTGGGACCATTCTTTATGAGCTTGTTTATAGCTTCAACCTGACCGTTGGACTGTGGGTGGTAAGGCGATGAGAAGAAGTGCTTGATGTTGTATTCTTCACACAGGGATTCAAGTCGTTTGCCTTCAAATTGTTTGCCGTTGTCGGTTATGATGGAATTCGGCACCCCGAAGCGACAGATAATTGACTTCCACACAAAATCTACGACCTTCTGTTCGGTTATCGTGGCTAACGGTTCGGCCTCGGCCCATTTAGTGAAATAGTCAACTGCCACGATAGCAAGCCGGACACCTCCCTTTCCGGTTGGTAGAGGACCAATAAGATCAATCCCCCATTTGGCAAAAGGCCACGGACTGTAAATTGATTTTAGTTCTTCGGGAGATTGATGAATATTCGGGGCAAACATTTGGCATTTCGGGCATTTGCGCACCCATGTGGCGGCGTCGGTCTTCAAAGTCGGCCAGTAGTAACCTTGCCGCAGGATTTTATAAGATAATGCTTGTGCACCGGGGTGACTTCCGCAAATCCCTTCGTGGACTTCTTCAAGAATGTACCGCGAATCAGTTTCACTTACGCATTTCAAGAGTGGAACGGAGTATCCCCTTTTGAACAGAGTTCCGTTGTCTAATGTGTACCAAGCTGCTCGAATCCGAAGTGCTCGAGCTTATTTTGGGTTCGGTGGTAAGGCCCCAGTTTCTAGGTAGTGGATGATAGGATCCATCCAAGTTGGTGATTTTTGCGATGCTACTGGGTTGATGGCCGTGACCTCGGAAAGGACAGTTGACGGTTGTTCTTGTTGGCCGATTTGGATGTACTCCGCGCTCTCCATCCCGGTACTGGACGCAAGTCGAGATAAGGCATCTGCTTGAACATTGAGAGTTCGGGGGATATGCTCGAGGTCGGCGGAGAATTTTGATAATTTCCGTTTGGCCAAAGAGAGATAGGGTGTCAACCGAGGTTCTTTGATTTCATATGAACCATTGACTTGATTAACAAGGAGTTGTGAGTCTGAGAAGACTTTGAGATGGGTCACGTTCATGGACTCTGCCAAATTCAATCCGGATAGCAGTGCTTCGTATTCGGCTTCATTGTTTGTTGCTGGAAAGAGGAATTTCACCGAATGACAGAATAACCGATTCTCTGGATCAGCCAAGACTATCCCTGCACCTGCTCGGTTGGCTGTTGAAGAGCCATCAATATATAGGACCCATGGTTGATTATTATAGTGAACTGCGATGGCCGGGGTGAACTCGGCGATAAAGTCGGATAAGGCTTGAGCCTTGATAGCGGTTCTCGGTTGATAGTGGATATCGAATTGTCCGAGCTCAATGGCCCATTTAACCATGCGTCCCGAGGTGTCAGGTCGGTGCAAGATCTGTCGAAGTGGATACGAAGTGCAAACAGTTATAGAATGCTCTTGGAAGTATGGTCGTAATTTCCGGGCTGCAATCACAAGGGCAAATGCCAACTTCTCCATCGGAGGATAACGTACTTCGGCATCGTGCAAGGCCTTGCTGACGTAATAGATGGGTGATTGCAGCAACCCCTCTTCGCGTATCAATACAGCGCTAATAGCAGATTCACTTACTCCGAGGTACAAGAACAACATTCTCTCGGGTTTCGGTTTTTGCAAAGTCGGGGGAGAGATCAGCGTCTCCTTGATACTGTCAAGAGCTTTTTGGCATTCTTCGGTCCATTCAAAACGTTTCCCTTTCTTGATTGCTTCAAAAAACGGTTTACAACGATCTGTAGACTTGGAGATGAACCGGTTAAGTGCGGCAAGTCGGCCAGTTAGGGCCTGAACGCCCTTGACCGAGGTTGGGGGAGTTAACTCTCGAATGGCCGTTATTTTGGCCGGATTGGCTTCAATCCCGCGCTGGCTGACCATGTAGCCCAGAAACTTTCCAGATTCGACTCCGAACGTACATTTCTTAGGATTCAACACCATGGAGTAGGATCGGAGGATGGCGAACATGTCTTGAAGATGCGTAATGTGATCGAAAGCGTGTACCGATTTGACGAGCATGTCGTCAACGTAAACTTCCATAGTGTGACCGATCAGTGTGGCAAACATTTTGTTAACTAGACGTTGATAGGTGGCTCCGGCGTTCTTTAATCCGAACGGCATCATGGTATAACAATACAGACCTCAGGCCGAATAAAATGAAGTGTATTCGGAGTCCTCGGGTCCATAGGAATCTGGTTATAGCCGGAGTATGCGTCCATGAAACTCATCAACTCATGTCCCGACGTGGCATCAACCATATAATCTATGTGGGGAAGCGGATAACTGTCTTTTGGGCACGCCTTGTTGAGGTCGGAAAAATCAATACACAATCTCCACAACCCGTTACTCTTTTTAACAAGAACAGGATTTGAGACCCACGTCGGGTATTTGGCTTCCTTGTTGAATTTATTGTCGACGAGTTTTTTGACTTCTTCTTCCAATGCCTTCTGACGATCTGGCCCCAGTTTCCTTCTCTTTTGCACAACAGGCCGGACTGTTCGATCGAGGTTTAGTTTGTGGCTAGCGACACCGGGGTCGATGCCCTTCATACCTCGTGCTTCCAGGCAAAAACATCAGAATTCTGCTTGAGAAATGCAATGAGTTCTGACCGAAGTGGTTCCTGAAGATGACTTCCGATGCGCAATGACTTATGGAAAACTGGTTCATCGATATAGACCAACTCCACGTCTTCTCCAGGTTCGGCTCGATCAGGTCGACTTTTTTCTTTAAACAATGCTCTGGGATCCAACTCGTCTTCTTCAAGGAGTGGCTCTTTTCCAGGGCGGCGACCTCGGTCTTCGGTTAAAGGATCCGAGGTGGAAGGCTCGCCGATGTGGTTGCTTGGTTCTTCGGTCATCGTATCTTCCGGAGAGTGATGTTGTGGGGAGGCTTCATTATTACTCGTTGAAGCTGAGTGAACTCCATTAGATGGGGTGAACGTAACAAGTTGTCGAGCTTCTCTTTGATCTCCGAAGTGGGTTCCTTCTCCCCGGGTTGTCGGGAATTTTAACGCGTAGTGAAAGATAGAGACTGCAGCCCGAAGTTTGTACAATGCCGTTGTGCCGATGATGGCATTGTACTCGTTATTAATATCCATAACCTTAAAAGTCTCCATGACGAGTTTGGTGACATTCTCCGAAGTGCCAATTCTGACGGGCAAAGTGATTTCTCCGATGGGTTTTGAAATACTGCCATTAAACCCCTGGATTTGATCGTTGCAAGGTCGGATCTCGGCGGGGTCAAGACCCATTTTGTCAAAAGCTTTCAGCATCAAAATACTTGCATAGGCCCCAGTGTCCACCATGACACGATGAACCGGGATACCACATATTGGAACGGTAATGACCAGGGCGTCGGAATGAGGATGAGCAAAATGATTCGCGTCCTCCATATTGAAGGTTATAGGGCAATTCCGATTGTTGAGAACATCTCTCAAATCGGTGGTGCAAACCTGTTTACCGGAGTTGTGAGCTTGTCGGGCATACGCCTTGACCTGTCTGCGGGACAATGTACTCTGGGAGTTGTTGGTATTGACCCGATGGACAGTGATTTGCATTGGTTCATGAGACCTATCTCGCTTGCGTCCTCGGGAAATTTCAGCGGGGTTAGAATCGGAAGTCTTCGAGGTGAACATGAATACTTCCTTATCTCCCTATCGGATGCGTTTTGTCATAGCACCTCGGTCTTCCTCGTCGTCTTCATCATCGAAGGATTTGATCTGACGTCCAGGACCTCGCCTCTGGGAATCAGTATTACGATAAAATTTCCTAAGTTGCGGATGGCCGATTAAACGCAACAATGCGGCCAACAAACTCAAACACTCGTCCGTGTTGTGCCTGGGCGACTTGTGATAATCGCAATATCGGGACTTGTCCAGTTTTTCTTCAGGCATCCGAAGTGGCTTGGGATCTGGCAAAATGCCCTTCCCTTTGATTTCTTCATAAATAGTAGCTGCTCCCGCTGAGTACACAGTTTGATAACCGGACTTCACGTCGGTCGCGTACTGTTTTCGGGCCGCTCGGACTTCAGGATCGTTGGGGTCTCCTCGGGGAGGCCCCCTGAATTGAGTCTTATTTTGCTTGTCGAAAAATTTATCCTTCCTTTTTTCGTCGGTTCCCGCCTTAGAGGACTTCGAGTTAAAGTTGAAATCGGGAACCGACATGGCTTCTTCCGCTATGATATGCTGCTGGGCTCGAGCGAGAAATTCTTGAAAAGTATTCGGTTTATTTTGGCATAGCGTCCAGCGGAAAATCGAGTTTGGCTTCAATCCAGCAATAGCCATAACAAGCAAAGTTTCGGGATGACAAGGTTCCATATTCTGAACTCGGTCATTGAAACGGGCAATATAATCTTTAACGCTTTCATCATCTTTTTGAGTGATATTGGCAAGAGACTCTTTCGGGATAAGGCATACTTGGGCCCCAATAAAATGAGATCGGAAAGCCGACCTTAATTGTTGCCACTTCCAGATTGAATGAGGAGGAAGAGAATGGTACCATTTTTGGGCCCGAGGCCCCAGTGTTAGTGAAAACATTCGACACCGAAGTGCGTCTGAGGCCCCATGCAGATCCATCCATGAAGTGTAATGACCGAGGTGTGAGTCCGGGTCAGATGTTCTATCATATAGCCCGATCTGGGGAACCTTAACTTTTCCAGGAACTGGTTCCGAAGTGAGTTCCGGAGTAAGGGGAGAATCGGCTTCCAAATACACTTGTGCCGAGGTAGAGGCCCGCCGAGGCGGATCTTCAGGTGCCCGTTGCCGACTTTCCAATTCGGCTATTCGTCGTCGCAGCGTTTCGAGTTCGGACGACTCTTGACGAGCCCGATTCCGTTCAATATGCTGTCGGAGGTCGGTTTGCGCTGGATTGGAAGGATGTCGGTGCTGCGCACGAGGCGGTGACCGTCGTAAATGACCCGACTGGCTTTCGGCAGTTTCTTCTTGAGGAAGTATAGGAGGATTACGCCCGGCGTCAGTGCGACGTGTAGTCTGTTCCGGAGGCAGTTGTGACATTCGATCACGAGGTTGAGATGTAGCATGAGATGTTGTCCTTCCGCCGTCTTGTCGCGCCGGTGGGTTATGTCGGTTTGCGGGGGTCGTGGGAATGATGGAGTGTCCCGGAGCAGTTGTCGATGTTCCCGGCATCGTTTGGGCCATTAAAGCGGCAAAACCACGCGCAAATTCTGGATTTTGAAACAGAACAGCATAATCCGGTACAGGTGGAGCCACGGCTTGTCGTCTGGCGGATTGCGCGGCGCTATGACTGTGGCCGTCTCGCGACGTGTGGCCACGAGGATCTGAGTGAGACATGGTGGATATGGCTGGTATGAACCGTTACGTGCAAAAGCGGAGATTAACCTCAAATCACTTATGAGGCCCCTTCCTCTAGCGCCAAACTGTTGTTATGTGATTTCTAACAACGATGTAACTTGTGATTAAGCGGATAATTTTGAATGATTTGGACGTAACGCATGTAAGATTTACTCAACAATGGCCCCGGTCCGAGGTGAACCGAGGTGAAGAGCCGTGATGGGCTTTTACGTGTTGCATAATAAAGTTTTTTCAGTTCGGAGAGAGAGAGATCCCCGTACAAATGTCATGGGTCCGTTAGTTATAGTAATTTCGGGTTGATACATTGGGAGCTGTGCACTACTTTTTGAATAAAGTGACTTTTTGTGGGCGGTTTGAGGCAGGGGGTCCCACATAAATGATGACAGATTTTGTGGAGCAGGATGGTTGTACGTAGGCACCTTGTCACCTGCTTAAGGAGGTGACGATCTCGGTTTATGTTGACCTCGGTAGATGCTGACCACTTCGGTCTTCGGTAGTTCGGTCCGGTTCGTTGCCTGAACCGGGGTGGTGTTTAAAATCACGTCGGTTCAATGATTATCTTCCTCTTAATGTGACGTTTGGAATCTCTTAATGTAGGTTTACCGATCCGGATGATAACAAATTTATCGCCCCATTGTGTTTTAAAGCAAAATTGTACAGGTTTAAAAAAGTCGAGGAAAATAAGGGTAAATAGGGGCAAGAACGAAAAATGTAAGCAACATCTCCAGAAAGACTTGTTCTCGAACACGGCACCATTATTTGATGTAGATGACATATATTTGTCGCCCCATCGTGTTTTGAAGTAAAATGGTACACGTTTAACAAAGTCGAGAAAAATAAGGGTAAATAGAAGCAAGTACGAAAAATATAAGCAACGTCTCCGGAAATA
>CACSLK010000071.1:18798-34251 GCA_902706635.1 Striga hermonthica
CCTCAGTGCGTCGTTTATTCGCAACCCAGTATAGACAAAAGATCGATTCGTCATCAGCGTCCGCGTGCGTAGCTATGCGCACGGCATGCGTGCATGAGTACATGAACGTGTGCATACTTAGTGCGATTCATGACTTAGCTTAGTTTCAACTTAGAACTTAATTCCGAACATGCTGAATTATTAATAATTAATCCCGATTAGTAATGTCCGTTTATAAAATAAACGGTTCGGAAATTAATTATCGAATTTGACTTGGTTAATAATTAACCGAATAAACTTTTCGACTTAACGTCGAACTTATTTGCTGAAAATGAACGGAATTAATAAAAGATAATACATCACTTATATTAACAAAAAGTTGGGTTATTACATATAGTACTTGGGTCAAATCTGTAATTTATATAAAATATATAAAAACATATAGTTGACATGGTTTTCGCTAAACCAAATGATCGATGATTATTAGCACAAAGCAATCAAGAATAAATGACGTCCGACTACACTACCTCGAAGATCTTGAGCTCACAGGTTTCAAATAACATCACATCGGACAGAATGGACTAAGGACCGACGTCACTAAACAGAACCGACATCCTTAGAGCCGATAAGTTTAATATTCTTTGTCTTCATCAAACCGACATCTCTCATTGGTTAAAGCCTGATTAACCGATATCCATGGAAGGCGAACCCGACATCATAAGGCGGTGCCAACTCAGCAAGTCAACATGACTATTGTCCAGGTGGCGAACCACAAGCACAAGTGGCAGATAGCCGCCATTGACTTTTCCTTTACATCAAATGCGATCACACCAACCTCTTATGGTGGGTCATTGTAACGCCCCAAAGATTTTTAAAGACAATTCCGGACTTATCCAAAAAATATTGTTTTAAAATTTTGAAACCATTTATCGATTTATAAAACATTTGCCGCTACTCGAGAACTTTTCAAAGTTAAACACTTAATCAGCAAAAAGGAAGCGAGAATATTCAACATAATTCAAGTTCTAGGACTAGATTTCAACATATCTAGCAATAGGATTGTCAACATAATCCAAATTGATGATAATAATCCACATGGTTCAAACACTTTAACCAATCCCAAAATCGATAGGGAAAAATAACAATGTCTGATAATCATAAATATCAAAGCTTGCGGAAGAAAATAAAAGCATTAATAATGTTCGACCACCCACTCGTCTTCAGTCTCGTCATGCCCAACACGTGCTTAACCTGAATCCATGAAGAGCAAGTGGGGATGAGCACAAATATAAACGAGGTGCTCACCACTATGCATAATATATTGGTAGGAATCCTATACTAGAGTCATATGCAAGTACATGGTCAAAAGACATAACACACCACTCTCCAACTCATCATTATACTCATGTGCACACCTATCAAAAGCCGCCAGGGGTAAGCCCAAACTCGTCAGCGGGAGTACAGTCGTGCCGAGGTTCAACATCAACGGTCACGGCCCATCGACTAGGCTAAAATGAGTCTACCTACCACAAGGTTGGAGATCGCCCACCACTAGGCACCGTCTCATAACTCACACATACATTCATAGACACTCAGTATAAAATATTACCTCAATTATAACATAGCAAATTTTAGATTAAAACCCATCTCGTAAATCGGTAGAAAGCACACAAACAGGTCGGTAGGTCGAGGGCTCGACTCCTCAAACACCTACATTAAGTCTAGATGCTATAATCAACATCCATTTGACTTAAACGGAAAACACAATCATACTTAGTCGAACTTGATTCGACTATGTTGTTCGTGAAGTCTTGTGGACATTGGAACACTTAGACTCGACACATAAAACTCAAACAAATACACATGAGAATTCACATAATCTCAATAAAAGATTGACCAAGTCAAACACACCAAGCAAACAGAAGCCGAGTCGCTTTACAATTTTCATTGTAAAAGCCATATATTTGTAAATACCATTTTATTTTAAATCATAAAAACAAGTTGGTCGGGTTATCAAAAGAGTTAGGCTCTTAAATTTTAACCAAAAATTCACCTCCCAGAATTTAGTATAGTCACTAATTTTCAGCCCCAAATTCAAAGTATCCTATTTTAAAAAAATTCGAGCAAGTTTATGGCAAAAACGAGCATAAATTAACAACCAGACCAAAAGAATGATTCACACTCTGAAATTTTTATCCAATGCACCTCAACATGTGATTAACAGTGTGTAAAACTCTCAACCTTAAACACCAAACATGCGAACTAATAAAATTGCTACAACATTCAGCAATTTTTTGCATATAAAATAAAACCGATACATTTTGAACTTGTAAATTTCTAATATTTTAACAGCATGCAACTACATATAAAACAAGCACCTCAGCCAAAAATCAAAATTTTTCATCAATTAACCAATTTATCATAATTAAAATATTTTTTAGCAAAAACCGTCAACAAATTATTCACCCTATCAATCTCTATCTAAAAATTCTAAATCTTTTATACCGCAACCAAATCAGGCATAATAACATCATATTAAAATTTCATGAATTTTAGAGTACTACACAATTTATTATGAATTTAACATGAATCTGACCAGAAATCACTATAATCTTTAAAAATAGCTACAGACCTCCGAAAATTCAAAAATTTTTAAAAAGCTATATAATTACCAGAGATATTTACAGTTAAAATATCACAGCAATCGGATCAGTATATAATTTTTTATGAATTTAACACAATTCAGCGACTAAACGAGTTCATAAAATCACGAATGACTCGAGAAGACTCGAAATTGTCAGTGGTCTTCTCCATGAGACCAAGGACTCACTATGTTCCAATCCCACAACAACTAAACACGATTATAACGAGACCTCGATGGATCTCAATTAAATTGAATACAACTCTACACATAATCAATTAATTAGAACCCTAGTTATTCAAAATTTCCTAAGGCATCAAGAACGAATATAAACACAACGATTCGAGGGAGATAATTAGTCCAGGTACCGTTCTCAGGAGGCATACAATAGACGAGCAACAGAACGGCCGAAGAGGGCTATAACGCGCGCACGAGGGGAGGCTCGACGGTTATCGCTCGACTCGCGGGCTCGATGAACGGACTTGCTGCGCCTAAGAGACGTAGCATGAATCAGCTGCTGGCTGGCCTCTTCCTCTCTCACGCTCGGCGCACGTAGCTGCGGGTGGTCCACTCGCGGATGAAGGCCTCCCGACGATCGAATCGACGGGATGAAATTACATGTGAAGGTTGGGATGCATCTTTTTTTTTATCACGCGAGTTCCTGCTCAAAGAGGATAACTTCTCGGTCGAAAAAGAAGATGGAGGGCGAGGCTTTGAGGTGATGCGAAAAGAGTGCTTGCAGGAGAAAGAAAAATTATGGCGGACAATGGAATGAAAGAGACGTGATCGGTAAAAACTCTTGGGGAAGAAGAAAATAGAACTCTTTTTTTTTGTGGTGTGTTTTGAATTTACCTAAAATAAAAGCAAATAAAGGCACAATTAATGGGATGAAATTCGGTCAATGGGGTACACGGTTGAAACACCTAACTCCAAAAAATAAGGCTCAAAATCTTAAATTTCCAATTTGAAAAGGCCAAAGTTTTCATTTTTTTTTAAACCCTAAAAAAAGAGACTATCCGTTGGTCAATGGTCGGGGCCAGATATGGCGCATGGCTAGCGGGTCTACGGGCCATGGGGCGTGTTTCTCTCGGTTTCAAATACTAGAAAAAATACTCGGGCTCGGTTTAATCGCACAATTAAATAAATACAGCTCGGATAACTATTTACACATTATAATTAAATATAATACTTAGGCAATTAGACAAGTAGACATTTAGCAAATAATAATAACAATAATAATAATAATAATAATAATAATAATAATAATAATAATAATAATAATAATAATAATAATAATAATAATAATAATAATAATAATAATAATAATCAAAGCAATAATAATTAATAATAATAACAAGCAATTAGGCATTTAAATAATAATAATTATAATAACAATAATAAAAATAAAGATAATAAATAATAAACCCAATTATTCCATATTCAAACGGGGTATTACAGTCTATCCACCTTACAAAGAATTCTGTCCTCGGAATTCGAATATATAACCTCTAGAAAGCAATAAAATACAAAGGGAAACTCAGAACATAAATTTCGGATACTTCCGCCGGATATCAACCTCTCTCTCCTGAGTCGCCTCATCATCGTCATGTCGGCTCCATTGCACCTTTGACGAGTCTAGTTGCCCGGTTTCTCAGCTGATGACCCTCCGGTCCAAAACAGCCACGTGTACCTCAACCTAGGTAAGGTCTCACTCGACCCGCAACTCGCCAAAGTTCACACCACATGCTCAGGGTCACGCACGCTCTCACGAAACATCACACGTGGAATAAGTCGTGAACCCCGCCAAAACTAGTGGTAAAGCCAACTGGTATGGTAGGTCACCGACTCGTTCAAGTATCACACATGGCCCTACGAATCACGGCTGAAGTTTTCCCTTCTTCCTGAAACGGATCACACCCTACATCGGTGCATCCTACAGGAAACACAGGATCACCTACCTCGATCCAGTACAACAGCGTTCTCAACATACGCCCGTACAACTCCTCACAACGCATCTATCAACACACAAGACTCCGATCCGTCTTCTAGTGTATTGACATCATGCAACAATCCTCCCCCATCAGGGGTCGACACGTGGAATCAAGCTTTAGTACCGTGCCCGGGTCACGCTGAAAACTTGTCCACTACCACACTCTTCATACTCTCAACCTACAAAGCATACCTAGTCTCTATTCGAGACTCGTGACATCGCTCGACAACACTGCGGAGTCACAAATTTGCCAATTTGAGATCATTTCACATATGGCATAGAATTCTAATCGACAAATCCCTCTTGTCGAAATATATTGATCTAGGGAAACCCCTTAATGGTCCAGTGAAGCTTGAAGCTCTCGGTTCAAGGTTCAGAAGAAAGTTTAAATGTCAAAGGTCTACCGTACACACTGTACTGAGGAGTTCGTGCGTTCAGTGATGGTGGCTGCAGCTCACGTGCGAGTCAACGATCGGCCCCGGCCGGTAGCCTCACGTCTCTCAGCACAGGCTTGCGTGCTCGACCCTCACTTTGCGTGGCTACACCCAGACAGGGTCGGTGTTCAGGTCAAGGTGCAGTTTCCATGGTTCAAAATCTCCAAGGTTTTCGGATAGATAAAATTTCCACAAGACAAAGTTTGAAGTTCGACAAAACAATTTTCCTCCAGGTTTGGGCATTAAGCTCATCTCAAAAAGTTTCAAGGGCTACAAATCAACACAAGGCAAGAAACTGAGTTCCAAGTTCACCATCCCTTGTCTCAATCGAAACAATTAAGCACACAGATACAAATGATAAGAATATGAATAAAATTCCTAAAAGATCGAACATCAGCATCCCCGGATAGGAATAATCCTAGCTCAGCGGTCATTGCCGAACAAATAAAATGATTAGCTTGTTTGACTCTTCCGACTAACAGTGTCGGCCGTCATGTCAGCTCTTACTCAGGTAGTCAATCATCAGCAGTGTTAAACGAGCTCCCTCATACTGAGCTCGCTCATACTGCCTCTAGCTTCCTCATTTCGAGATCTCAGCGTGAAGCTTTTTTCGTAAGTGTTTCCAGTCAATAATATAAAATCAAATAGTTAGGACATACAAGTCACGTAGCCATTCAGAATAAAGGTGAAAACTCGTTTTGAAACATAACACTAGTTGCGAAAATGGCACACGAGCAATATTATAAAATCTAGTATAACTTGCAGCACATAAATCGAATAAGCATGAATGTGCAGCCACATAAATAATTCAACAATGAACACAAAACACAGTTGAAATCCAGAAATAAAAATGAACAACTCGCATAGTCTCAGTATTTCCAAGATAACAGGAGCTATAAGCAAGCTATTCAGGTGATTCCAAAACTAATCAGTAGCTAATACACTATCCACAACTTTCATGTTGATTACTTAAGAAAAAAATAACATTAAAATCGAGTTTAAGCATAAAACACTTAGGTCAAGAAATCTGCCAACACGACTTTTATCAATTTACTGCACTTCAATAAAACATCAATATCTCATGTTATAAAACTCCAAATCTTACAAACTCAAAACCTACAGAAACTAAACGAAAAAAAAACTACAAGTTCCAAAAAGAGCATTTTTACAAATAATCACGTTAAGGGCCTCATTTCAGAGTATACATTCTGAGCATAATCACAACCACTGATTTAAAAATTCTGGGCAGAACCCCAACTTTGAAAAATCATATAAAATCAACCAAAACTTCAAATTGCATGATTTTAACTCCTAATGAAACTTTATAACATGTACTAAAAGTTTTATGATGACCATATTTTTACATAGCCACACTAAGATCGTCAAAAGCAATTCTGCCCGGAATTACAAAAACTGCTTGTAGGTTCAACTTCAAAAATTCATAATAAATTCAAATCAACTCTAAATCACGAAATTCTAAAACTCATAGAAACCTAACTCAAAGCACTACAAAATTCATGAAGAATACTTGACTAGAAAACAGCTACTAAGTTACGAAAAACTGGGCACAAATAGAGGCTATAACTTGAAGTTTCCAATTCAATTTCAGCACAAAACGTATATTCATGCACATAACATCGAAATACATAAACACGTCATATATCATAAACATATTCATCAAAAATAAAGAGAGCTATCCCACACATATTTGTACCTTAACCCAACAGCGTGCCTCACATTCACGGCACAGAATGTTCACACGATGTCTAATCGGTCCACCCGTTCCTTAGACGATATCGCAGTCTTTTATGTCAGCCTTCATGACTTCCGCTCAACTTAATGCACGAGACTTAACCACTATCGCTTCTCCCGAGGTCTAACCACCGTCGTGATTGTGATGCGCATTTAGATTTTCCCCTAACTATGGGGTCGATCAACGATCTAGAAGTGGCAACTAAACGCCACTCCCGGTCCACATTGACTGGGTATAAATCTCTGGGTAATCGCTTTCAATAGGGAGTTACTCGGTTCTCAACTTTCTCTTGCGAGATAAATCACAAATGGTCCTACTCCGAGGACACTGAACAAAACTTGTAGCGAGAATACTCCTACAGACGCTCAATTAAAACATTAATCGAAAACTCACAACAAAGAGCTTCTAGAGATACAACTGAACTCCCTACCACCAGAGTTCTATTTAATCAAAGGTGGATAAACCTAAGCCCCAAATATTAATAAATCATATCTCAAGCAATTTGAATCACAATTCATATTACAAGTGTTCCATCGATACTTATAAAAGAACATACCTTAAGCAATGCGGCATGACGAAGACGAGTGGTCGAAACACAAGGTGTAAATCACGTAATCACATATAAACCAGTCTACAGAAACGCATACTGGCTCTGGTACCAAACTGTAACGCCCCAAACATTTTTAAAGACAATTCCGGACTTATCCAAAAAATCTTGTTTTAAAATTTCGAAACCATTTATCGATTTATAAAACATTTGGCGCTAATCGAGAACTTTTCAAAGTTAAACACTTAATCAGCATAAAGGAAGCGAGAATATTCAACATAATTCAAGTTCCAGGACTAGATTTCAACATATCTAGCAATAGGATTGTCAACATAATCCAAATTGATAATAATAATCCACATGGTTCAAACACTTCAACCAATCCCAAAATCGATAGGGAAAAATAACAAATCTGATAATCATAAATATCAAAGCATGCGGAAGCAAATAAAAGCATTAATAATGTTCGACCACCCACTCGTCTTCAGTCTCGTCATGTCCAACACGTTCTTAACCTGCATCCATGAAGATCAGGTGGGGATGAGCACAAATATAAACGAGGTGCTCACCACTATGCATAATATATTGGTAGGAATCCTATACTAGAGTCATATGCAAGTACATGGTCAAAAGACAAAACATACCACTCTCCTACTCATCACTATACTCATGTGCACACCTATCAAAAGTCGCCAGGGGTAAGCCCAAACTCGTCAGCGGGAGTACAGTCGTGCCGAGATTCAACATCAACGGTCACGGCCCATCGACTAGGCTAAAATGAGTCTACCTATCACAAGGTTGGAGATCGCCCACTACTAGGCACCATCTCATGACTCACACATACATTCATAGACACTCAGTATAAAATCTTACCTCAATTATAACATAGCAAATTTTAGATTAAAACCCACCTGGTAAATCGGTAGAAAGCACACAAACAGGTCGGTAGGTCGAGGGCTCGACTCCTCAAACACCTACATTAAGCCCAGATGCTATAATCAACATCCATTTGACTTAAACGGAAAACACAATCATACTTAGTCGAACTTGATTCGACTAAGTTGTTCGTGAAGTCTTGTGGACATTGGAACAATTAGAATCGACATTAAGACTCAACCAAATACACATGGGAATTCACATAATCTCAATAAAAGATTAACCAAGTCAAACACACCAAGCAAACAGAAGGCGAGTCGCTTTACAGTTTTCATTGTAAAAGCCATATATTTGTAAATACCAATTTTTTTTAATCATAGAAACTAGTTGGTCAGGTTATCAAAAGAGTTAGGCTCTTAAATTTTTACCAAAAATTCACCTCCCAGAATTTAGTATAGTCACAAATTTTCAGCCCCAAATTCAAAGTATCCTATTTTAAAAAAATTCGAGCAAGTTTATGGCAAAAACGAGCATAAATTAACAACCCGGCCAAAAGAATGATTCATACTCTGAAATTTTTATCCAAGGCACCGCAACATGTGAATAACAGTGTGTAAAAATCTCAACCTTAAACACCAAACATGCGAACTAATAAAATTGCTACAACATTTAGCAATTTTTCGCATTTAAAATAAAACCGAAAAATTTTGAACTTGAAAATTTCTAATATTTTAACAGCATGAAACTACACATAAAACAAGTACCTCAGCCAAAAATCAGAATTTTCCAGCAATTAACCAATTTATCATAATTAAAATATGTTTAAGCAAAAACAGTCAACAAATTATTTACCCTAGCAATCTCTATCTAAAAATTCTAAAACTTTTATACCGCAACCAAATCAGGTATAATGACATCATATTAAAAGTTCATGAATTTTAGAGCACTACACAATTTATTATAAATTTAACATGAATCTAACCAAAACTCACTATAATTTTTAATAATAGCTACAGACCTCCAAAAATTCGGAAATTTTTAAACAAGCTATATAATTACACGAGATATTTACAGTTAAAATATCACAGCAATTGGATCAGTATATAATTTGTTATGAATTTAACACGATTCAGCAACTAAACGAGTTCATAAAATCACGAATGACTCGAGAAGACTCAAAATTGTCCGTGGTCTTCTCCATAAGACAAAGGACTCACTATGTTCCAATCCCACAGCAACTAAACACGATTATAACGAGACCTCGATTGATCTCAATTAAATTGAATACAACTCTACACATAATCAATTAATTAGAACCCTAGTTATTCAAAATTTCCTAAGGCATCAAGAACGAATATAAACACAACATTTCGAGGGAGATAATTAGTCCAGGTACCGTTCCCAGGAGGCATACAATAGACGAGCAACAGAACGGCCGAACAGGGCTATAACACGCGCACGAGGGGAGGCTCGACGGTTATCGCTCGACTCGCGGGCTCGATGAACGGACTTGCTGCTCCTAAGAGACGTAGCATGAATCAGCTGCTCGTTGGCCTCTTCCTCTCTCACGCTTGGCGCACGTAGCTGCAGGTGGTCCACTCGCGGATGAAGGCCTCCCGACAATCTGATGTAGAGGATGTATTCGAAAGGGAATAGAGAACGCAAGAACAGTTTTCTGTAATCTCAAAATAATAATACGATGAATGATTTCAATTGTTCGGTGAGTGGGTACATAAATGAAGAGCCCACTACTCAGCAACTTCCTAATTAATTAATTAACTATTCCACTAATAAAAATAACATAAATAAAAACTATAATAACTAATAAACTGACAACTAATAAAGACCAGGAAAATAAATAATCTAAACTCGAAGACGGTCATATTTCTGCATAAACGCCAACGCGGCCTCGTCTCCATCATCCCCCCCGGGTTAAGGAGGATTCGCCCTCGAATCCGAATGGGCCTCGTCTTCGTTTGAGTTGTCACCCTCGAACGAATATGTGACGGGAGCTTGAGGCGGTAGGCATTGGGATTGATCTTTTCCACAACCTCAACCGGACCAATTTTCCGAGCAGACAATTTATTATACTCATGAGCATAAAATCTATCCTTCGTCAATACAGCCCAAACAAAATCACCTACCTCGAACTCCTCGTGGCGACGACGAGTATCAGCATGCTTTTTATAAGAAGCCATAGTCGCCTCCAACCGGGCCCAGGCTGCCGCGTGTGTTTGCTGCACATCGGCGATGAAATCCAAAGCACGCCAATCTCCACTGCTGCCGGACAGCAATGCCAATAAGCCGGACGGCCCACGCGGATGTATGTCGTACACCACCAGAAAAGGAGTGAACCCGGTCGCACGGCTAAGAGCCGAATTATGCGCGAACTCCGCCTGACTCAGGCGCTGGTCCCAACTGCGAATGTTATCCCCCACTAAACAACGGAGCAAGTTCCCCAATGAACGATTCACTACCTCAGTCTGACCGTCCGTCTGAGAATGATAGGCACTGCTGAAGTCGAGCCTAGTGTCAGCTACGTCACAAACTCCTCCAAAAATAGCTCAAGAAGCGGGTATCATGATCAGAGTCTATCTCTGAAGGCAGACCATGAAGGCGGTAGATCTCCCGAAAAAACAACTGGGCCACATGGACAGCATCAGTGGTCCGTTTACACGAAATGAAGTGTGCCATCTTCGAAAATCTATCCACCACAAAAAATCGAATCAAAACCCCGCTGGGTACGAGGCAAGCCCAACACGAAGTCCATACTGATCGCCTGCCATGGCTGCGACAGGATAGGAAGGGGACGGTATAAACCAGCACTCGTGGCAACAACCTTCGATATCTGGCAGACACGACAACGAGACACAAAACGCCCAACATCACGGCGCAAAGAAGGCCAAAAATAAGAGCGACTCACCAACTCGATGGACCGGTCGCGTCCCACATGACCGGTGCTATGAAGATCAGCAATAAGCTTCTGGCGCAAACTGCAGTCCGGAATGGACAGACGAACTCCCCGGAAGTGTAATCCTCGCAAGGGCCATCCTGCAATCGGGCCAAAATGGGGCCGAAGAAAGAGTCAGTAGGATAGACATCACAAAGAACCTCAAAGCCAATCACCGACACGCGCATCTCAGATAACAATAACACCCGACGACTCAAAGCATCGGCAACTCTGTTCGAGGCGCCCGACCGGTGCCGAAGGACGAATATGAACTGCTGAAGGAATGACGTCCATGAAGCATGTCGTGCCGAAATATTATCCTGCGAGGCAAGATGGCGAAGAGCCTCGTGATCGGTATACAAAATGAACTCCCGATGGAAAAGATAGTGTCGCCAATGTCGCACAACACGCACCACCGCATAAAATTCAACATCATACGTGCTATATCGCAGTCGGGAGCCCGACAACTTCTCGCTGAAGAAAGTCACCGGATGTCCGTCCTGGCTAAAGACAGCACCAATTCCCAACTTCGAGGCGTCGCATGATAGCTCAAATGGTCTCGAGAAGTCTGGTAAAACGAGCACCGGAGCGTGTGTCAACTTGCTCTTAATGAGAGCAAAGGCCTCTTCGGCTGCCTCTATCCAGATAAAAGTCTTCCCCGTGAGACAGCTCGTGATCGTAGCCATGATAGAACTGAAATGGGAAATGAACCGTCTATAGAACGAAGCCAAGCCATGAAAGCTGCGTGCCTCCGTGAAAGTAGTTGGCGTAGGCCAAGCACGAATGGCTTCCACCTTGCTGTCATCCACACGTATCCCAGCTCCGGAGATCACAAAACCCAAAAACAGAACCGAGTCCACCATGAAAAGGCACTTTTTCGGTGCTGCATAAAAGGACTCAGCCCGAAGAATAAGCAAAACCTCCCGAACGTGCTCCAAATGCTCCTCCACGGTGCGAATATAAATAAGTATGTCGTCGAAATAAACGACGACACATCTACCAATAAGGTCCTATAGTGTCTGATTCATGACGCGCATAAAAGTACTCTGAGCATTAGAGAGGCCGAAAGGCATAACCAACCACTCAAAGAGACCTTCCCGAATCTTAAAGGCTGTCTTCCACTCATCCCCCGGCCTAATGCGAATCTGGTGATACCCACTACGAAGATCCAACTTGGTAAAGACAGTGGCACCGTGCAACTGATCAAGCAAGTCATCGAAGCGAGGAATATGAAAACGGTACCTGACAGTAATTTTGTTGATCGCCCGACTGTCCACACACATACGCCACGCTCTGTCTTTCTTCGGGATCAACGAAGCCGGTACAGCACATGGACTCAGACTCCGGCGAACAACACCACGCTGGAGGAGCTCTTCCACCTGACGTCGTAGCTCCTCGTGCTCAATCGGACTTATCCGATAGTGTGAACGGTTTGGCAAAGAAGCCCCTGGAATCAAGTCTATCTGATGCTGAATATCTCGAAGTGGCGGTAAACCCGAAGCAAACTCGGATGGGAAGACATCACCGAACTCAGAAAGTAGAGACTGGATAGCCTCGGGCGGCTCCTGAACACCAGTGGAATCAGTCCCGAACAATAAAAGAACGAAAGGTGTTGACTGCATCTCGACCGCAAAGGCTGCTCGTGAAAGAAAAAGAACAGTCGAAGAACCCGCTGATGGTGAATGACGTGTAGGACTAGGATGCAAAACAATTCGAACACCCGCGAAGGTGAAGCTGTAAGTGTTACTTCTACAGTCAAGAGTAGCAGCCAAGTAATACTGCCAGGGTCTGCCAAGTAATTAGTGGCATGCATCCATAGGCACCACATCACACCAGACTTGGTCCCGGTATGTAGCCCCAATCGCCAAAGAAATAAGAGCCCGGCGGTCAACAGTAATAGCACGGTCACGGTGGATCCATGCCAATTTGTAAGGGTGTGAATGGGGCTCACTCGAAAGCCCCAATTTTGTCACCGCCTCCTGTGAAATAACATTTTCAGAAGAACCAAGATCAATAATAAAGCGGCATAGCTTGTCACCAATGGTGCAAGTGAACTCGAAAATCTGATGGTGCTCCACAGGTTCATCAACGGGTGAATGAGGTGTCAAATACACCCGTCGAATAACAAGTGTCGAGCCTATATCCCCGCTGTGATGTTCCTCGCTCAACCCGGGCTCAGCATAAAAAACAGGTGGACCATCATAATCTGCAGCCACCTCCTGTTCACAACCATCCTCAATAAATAAACAACGAGATGTTGAGCCCCGTAGACAGGCCGACTGGCGGTGTCCAAGATCCCCACAACCAAAAAAACATATCCCGCCCCCCATACGCTAGCCCGTCGTCGCAGGAGGTTGTCCACTCAGTCCCAATTGCCGCTGCTGTCCGGTCCCGGCCAATGGGAATCGTCCAGGTCACGGCTACTGACCCGTGCCTGCTCCCGGCGATGGCAAAAAGCGACTCTGTTGTTGTTGCCCACCGGCAGATGGCCCTGCCCGCGTGGAAGATGGAAACGACAAGCCCGTTCTTTGGGCTAACTGTTGCTCAACAAGACGGGCTCAAAGATGAGCATCAGAAACGTACTCTGGCCTGACAATATTTAACAAGTCCTGTATAGCCACTCGCAACCCACTGACATAACGAGAAATCAACTGAGACTTTGTCTCTCGCACTTCCACACGATTCAATAGCTGATAAAACTCGTTCGTATAGTCATCAACCCAACGAGTACCCTGTCTCAAATTATGTAGCTGCTGATAAACGACACTATCATAATTGAAAGGCAAAAACTCATCCTCCACATACTTACGAAATTTCATCCAAGAAATAATTGGAGATTACCCTTAACGTTGCCGCATACTCGTAACATGCATCCACCAAGTCGCAGCCCGACCACGAAAGCGAGTAGCAACGAACGCGACATGCCTATCTTCCGTAACTGCCTTGAATGTTAATATCGATTCCACGGCAGCCCACCAATCAACAAAATCGCCCGGCTCCACGCTACCATGAAACTCCGGTATGTCAACCCGAATTCCTGACTCCCAACGTGAGTCCTCGCCTCCTTCTATGCGCCGAACCTAATGTCGCTGCTGCCCCGACCCGTCCGCGCCATCACCGTAACCAAACCCCCCGTGCCGATGCCAACCTGCACCTGTTCCAGCCCCGCGACCGCGGCGAGGGTCGCCCGTGTCCTCCGCGAACGCGTCGTCCTTGACTGGGGTCCATACCAACGGAAAATTCCATCGTCCTCCGGCTCACCTCCGTCACGCCATGGGCCTCGCATATGGCGTCCATCAATTCCGTCACGCCCCCTTGGTGCGAACCCAAAGCTGCCGCCACCATGACCTGGAAACCCTAAGTCGTCGTCGCGAAAGCCAAAGTCAGGAAATCTTGCCTGCTTGTGGGACCCGTCGGCAAAAGGATTGTTCGCTGTCAAAGTGTCGTCGGAATCATCACCGGTAGGCGGTGGTGGTGGCCATCAGCGGCGGGGCGCCCCGCCAAAACCCCGACCTCCTCAACCACCGCGGTGTCCCTCGCGAGTGCCTCGGTTAGCCACGTCGTGATTTCGACGCATCTCGTCCATCATGGTGCGCATTGTCAGTCATAGTTCCTCGAAGCCCGTCGAAAGATCCATAAATCGTTCATAAAAACTGTTGAATCGCTCATCAATTTTCTAAAATCATTCATCAACGGAGTTGTCGATCACGGCTTTGTCCTTCTTCGGCGGCATTGTGGATCGTCGGCTGGTCTGCTGATACCAACTGATGTAGAGGATGTATTCAAAAGGGAATAGAGAACGCAAGAACAATTTTCTGTAATCTCAATGAATGTTTTCAACTATTCAGTGAGTGGGTACATAAATGAAGAGCCCACTACTCAGCAACTTCCTAATTAATAATTAACTATTCCACTAATAAACATAACCTAAATGAAAACTATAATAACTAATAAACTGACAACTAATAAAGACCGGGAAAATAAATAATCTAAACTCGAAGACGGTCATATTTCTGCATAAACGCCAACGCGGTCTCGTCTCCATCACGATCGAATCAACGGGATGAAATTACATGTGAAGGTTGGGATGCATCTTTTTTTTTTTATCACGCGAGTTCCTGCTCAAAGAGGATAACTTCTCGGTCGAAAAAGAAGATGGAGGGCGAGGTTTTGAGGTGATGCGAGAAGAGTGCTTGCAGGAGAAAGAAAAATTATGGCGGACAATGGAATAAAAGAGACGTGATCGGTAAAAACTCTTGGGGAAGAAGAAAATAGAACTCTTT
>CACSLK010000076.1:29534-49231 GCA_902706635.1 Striga hermonthica
GTCTCTAGACCACTTTTTAAGTGTGTCTCTCATGGTTGTATTATTTCGACTGTCCGGTTGTTCTCCGGTTTTATTTATAGAATTTATCGTTTGGGAAAAAAAAAACAAGTAGAAATACAACAACCTACACCAGAAAGCAGTGTGCACTCGAGCAAAGTATCAACTTTTTTTTATTGAAAATATATGATTTCTACTTGCACGTCAGAAGACCTGTAAACAGACATACTTAAAAAATAAAATAAAATAAAAAAAAAAAAAGTCAAAAATGATAATCTGCTGGACCTTCTGTATCTGTTCAGTGATAGAAATAATATACTTCAACCCAGTTCAGGCGGTATTTTTTCAATCACATCCCATACTTCTTTTCCTGGCCTATTTATAAGAGCTGCTATAAAAAGCCGTCAATAATCTCACAAATAGACACAAACGTAGGCCAAACCAGACAAATATACAGTCATGCCTATCATTGCATTAAGTACTGCCCACCAGACACTGCACCATTGCAGTTTTTTTAAAATAGTTAAAACAAGGTCTCGATGTCGTGGCAAAAGGAATATCAAATTCTCCAAGCGGCAACTTAACTCGCTGCTGTTAAAGACTTTTTTTTTTCCCTTCCCCACAATTTATCCAAGAAATTCTGTTAGCGAGCTGAGTAGGGAACCCCATTTTTTCTCAAATTTCTTCAAACCCTAAAGTCTTATCTTCGTCAGGATGTGTAGAAGTTGGCGCATTTGCTCAAACTCCTTTTGCCCAATTATACCAACAGGTCCCCAAGTTAACATCTTTTTTTTAACAGTCAAATCATATGGTCAAGCATGGATGGTGCTTCTTCAGTAAGCCTTTTAAGACCAGCAGCAGATAAGCCGATCATCTCAAAAGGCAAAAGGGGGAAAGATGATCACCAGGCGCTATGGATCTCGCTTTCCCAACACACCCAAAGCAGCATTTTGCTTATTATTTAGATTGCTATTATGTTGCAAAATATCCCGAGATTTATCACTAGACGGATCAAAATCATCCGATGGATTTTCTGGTCCTAGCCTTAATGTCCGATGACTTCCGTTCCTGCTGACGCTTGTTACATTCAACTTTTCCTCGTCTTCTGATGGCGTTCCAGACCGTGATTCCAATTGCTGATCATGTGATCTATATCTTTGCCCAGGTCTCAACCCCCTTGCACCAGAAATCTTTGGAAACGTACCATAAGTAGATGACTCGGGAACAAAGTCTTTCGGCACGGAATCCATGTCCAAATAACAGTTTCTTGCCTTAGCATCAGCAATCAATGCAGCCCAGTCTTCAGATTGGACTAGAGCATTTGCATTTCCCATGACCTAAGACAAATAATAATTCAAACAGAATATAGATAGATGTAATATTAACTGAGGTGTTATAAAAAGTCAGGCATAAATATAATATATATTATACAGGAAAATTAAAGAATGTAAGTCCTCACCCAGAGAGCTCTTCTGGCACGAGTAAGAGCAACATTCATCCTACGAATATCGGCAACAAACCCAACCCCATGATTGGATGCACGCACACACGACATTATTATCACATCTCGTTCCTGGCCCTGGAAAGCATCAACCGTGTTAATATAGATGTCTTTCCCTTGGTCGGAATTCAAAACATCCTTGAACTCCCGTTGCAGGCATTTCAACTGCAGCTTGTACGGCGTGATTATCCCAACAGACACTTTCCCAACCCCATTTGACTTGACTGTCCTCTGGAGGTGCTCGAACAAACGTACACAAAACTGTGCCTCCTGTGTATTCTGGAACGAGACAGAACCCCCGCGGTGAGATTCGCGACCGTAGGTAATATCATAAAAGACATAGGGCCTGAGCAGAGGATCTTTGTAATAAAGCTCGTCCGGAAGATTAACGACGCTCTCGCTGTCTGTAAGACGGCCTTGGTAGAAGTACCTTGAAGGAAAATCGCGTATATGGGGGTGCATCCTGTACTGCACACACAGCAGCATGGTGGGGCACCCGGCCTGCTGGAACCTCTCGAAAAGGCTTCTGCTGTATAATAAAGTCCCGGCGGCCTTACTAATGACAGTGGCTGGGAGCTGCTGTGGATCCCCAACAAGGACGCAACGGGCAGCACCAAGAGAAAGCGGAGGAAGCACGGCCACCTCACTGGCCTGAGCCGCCTCGTCTATCACAACCATGTCGAAGCCGTGAGTGAGACGGGAGAAGAGCTTACGACCGCTGCTCGACACTGTCGTGAAAACGATTTCGGCCTCGTTCGCGAAACTCGCCTCCAGATTTGCACGAGCATCCTCCAGATTAAAGTTGGCACCTGCACGGAACCTGCCTTCCAAGATGAGCAGCCGCGACATCTCCACCAGTATCTTGTCCCTGTTCTCAACTACGGCCGCCAGGTTCTGAAGCAACGCATCTCGGTTCTGGTCCCTGGCCATGAGAACATCTGGGTCCACACCCACCGACCCCTGAGCACGTCCGCTCAAGGCAGCAACATTCAGCTCTCTCTGAAGGCAAGCAATTTGCTGGGCCAATTGGTTCTCGCGCATTCTCAGGCTGTGCATCCACCCGTGAACTTCATCACGGCTCTTCATAAGAAGCTGCTCCGTCCTTCGTTCTACAGACACCGCCTGTGCTGCCCTGCTCTGGGAATCCACGCCCACCCGAGCAACATCCGGCCGGTAAACCTTCATCTCCCCATCGATAAATCCACGGTCGAGAACACGCGCTAGCAGCTCGTCAGTTGCCGCGTTCGAGGGAGCACAAACCAGCATCCTCGGCTTCGGGCACAGCTTCGGAAGGGTTCGGAATAGATTCTGATCCATGCTCTGGAGGACCTCATCAATTGACCCAACAGCCACATTATCCAACGAAGAAGAGTTCTCATTGTTGGCCTGCTTGTAGGTTTCGGGTGCCAGTTTCTTTAGCAGTGCAGTGTAGTAGTGCTGATACTGGACGAGATGGATCACATTAAGCATTCCCCAAACTGTGTGGGTCTTGCCAGTCCCGGGAGGCCCCTGAACTAGGGTGAAAGGCCATGGGTCTTGCTTCTTCGTCGCCCCATTCGATGTACCAGCGGCTGTATGCATAGCCGCCCATTGGATTGCTGCTAGCTGAGGTCCGTTGAAAGTCCTGTGAAGATACTCAACAAAGTTTGGAGTAAAACACTCGGGCATTGCAGGAGGCTGTTCTTCGTATTTTGGGAACTGATCAGGACTAGGCTGCAGAATCGCATTTTGCATCTGCAAGAGGATAATAATAGGTCAAATGATCATCAGGCATACATAAAATCATCCAACAACTGATGAGGCATGTTTATTATCAGCTCTGGGGACATATTCTCTAACTCAACCTGTAAGTTAAGACGACGGAAAGCATGCAAAGCGACATATTCTCGCTGTGTGGTAGCAAGAGAACCAAGCAGAGTTAGGTACCAGACGCCCCCTGGTTGAAGCTTCCGCAGAATATGGTCATCACCAATCTTGCTATAGTTTAAACAAACAAAAAGAAAAATATAATGATAAATCTGCACAAAAATCAAGACAGAAGAAATCGGGCAACAGCCATAGACTAAATACCTTGAACTAATAGCGAGGAAGGGCATAAAATCACAGTGCGATTTACCTGCTGGAATCGTATACATCCCCAACATAAAAGTGAAGGATTGCCCCAGTATGCTCTCGTGTATCAATGGGTATATGCCTCCTCACTGTCCCAGCAACACGTCCCGTAACTTCTGACTTCTCATCATCTCTAGCCGAGGAACTGCCCCTCCATATATTGGCTGCATAGCATCACTAACGAATTATGTTAATATATGGCTGACACCAAAACATTCCTAATCAGAGCATAAAAGCAAGGAGGGGGCAGGGATAAAAAAAAAAACAAATACTATCAAAGTATTTGTGACCTGTTCCAGGCTTAGGGGATGAAAGAACTGCAACATCTCCTTCTTTAAAATTCCATTTGTATTCATGCGGTGGAATTAGTATCACATCGAACCATCCTAGGGATGCAACCCAAGTAAGGAAACAGAAAAGTAGCAGAAGAGAAAAAAAATCCCATGGTCTAGTTATCTAATTTCAAAAGTATGTAAAAAATGTAATCAAAACAGGAAACACATATTAGGAGCAGGAACAAAAATAATATTTTACACCAGCAGAACAAAATATGAAGAAATTATCTTAGTAAGAAGAAAGGCAGTCTAGCTGTAAGAGACTCTGCCCACCACAACGAGAGATGGCCTCACAGAAAAAGCATGGACATCAAACTGAAATCGGACAAAAACATGAAGTCTCCCTCTGTGACTGGATACGAAAGGATTAAATAGCTTCCCTATTTTATCATCTTTTTTTAGGAGAAAAGAGTAATTTGTCTCTTGGTATTCATGAACATACTGAATGGATATATTACATTAAGTTAGTGCACAATCAGCTCCAAGATAACATTCTTATAGAAAGGATTCTAGCAAGTCGCTGGAGAGAACATTGCACTCAGGCCGCCTCAATTGTAACACTGAGTATTTCAGGTTAAGCACCTAACGGCCATGCCATCTATAATACATCACCAACTGCAGCAAATACAGTAACTGCAACCAGATGCAAACCTTATTTTTGTGTGCATTGCATCACAAGTAAGATACTCACTACTCAACAACATGTAACTAAAAGAAATAAATACTACCATGCTCTGCAGCCAGAAAACTTCTAGACACCCAACAACGTGTAAACTTATTCTTGTTCTATCCCGTAACATATTCAAAGTCAAAAACAGAAACCAATATGAAATAGATAACAAAACATCACACTTTTGAAGATTTATGGGGAGCAGATATCAGGAATCAGGATAGTAAAATTCCCAACTCAGATTAAGATATCAAACAGACAATACAAATAGGAGCCTCGAGATTGAAGCTTCTACGTTCTCAAATACTAAAATACAATACAGGAAAACAGATCTAGTATGAAAAGTTGAAGAAACACGTTAATACCCCTTTCACGACGTTCTATGCTTTTTATTCCCACCCTAACATGACTGGAAATGGCTTCAGATGACTCCTCCCAGGTACTGTAAAGCTGTGCACGGCATTCTTCAAACAACAAAGGCTCAAATACCCTGATATACTCCTCTACTGAGTCAAAACGACCAGGAACACGTTGGAGCTCCTCCTCCTCTGTTTTTTGCAGAAATACAAGTATAAATAACTGACCGGCTAACAGCCATCATTATTCTTAAGTCTTAGCGACAAAGAGAATCATCAGATCAAAGATGCAAACAAAAATATACACTAGGAAAATGGTAGTCGCAATATGTATGTGTGGGTGGGTGCGTGAGTGGGTGGGTGGGTGGGTGAGTGCGTGTTTATAAAATTCTCAAGGTCAAGTGTCAGAAAAATGTGCAGAACAGTTCCTAACAGCTCAAAAATCTCTGTTATCAGACTATGACACATGATTAAAGGAATCTTAAATGGGTGTCAATAAAAATAAAAGTGGCAGACAAAAATATGAAACACAATTAGATTTATGAACCAAATATTTATTAATCTAAATAGTAACAGAACCAGGTCACCCTTGCTTTGCGAACCTTCTAGATTGTAAATAAGTACCAAAAGAAGATGAAGGTTCATTCGTCATAAAGCAATCACTGCTGACACAATTAGAATGCTACTATCATTTAACTAGGCGCAATCAACTTTATTTAGTAACAAAGGAATATACTGAAGCAGACATATTAGTGATACCGAAGTTGAAGATTTCTAGAGTCAAATGCAAAGCCAGAGGTCACTCAGGAGCAACATAGAATAGCAGCTTTTTAAAACCTCCAGTTATACCACAAGCATGGAACTGTATAAAGGAAAATGATTGTAGATAACTGAGATATGAGCAAATAAAAAGGATAATCAATCTCAGATTATAGTGATAGGTAAGTAGAAAAATAGATCCACGTGAATATTTTAAGAGAACGACCTATATGGAAAAGTTCAGAAATGAACAGTGTAACACTAAAATTACGAATCTAATAGGATCGTGCAAGCAAAAGGAGGAACACAAGAATACTGCTGAAAGAAATCACTGCACTCCCAGTGTCGTATAAAATGCAAAACAAACTAATCCACAAGCTTATTAAAAACTGAATATTAGGGAGGGATAAAAGTTTGACATTAACCATAAATAGCCGCATAAAATTCCAAATCCAAGACGAAGCCTAAGTGAGAACAAAAAAAAAAGAAGAATACTACTTATTCCACATACTCCAACAGAAAACATCTCAAAGAAGCAGAAAAAAAGTTCACTAAATAACATTCATTAAGCAAATAACAAGTAGACAACATAAGTGAATTTGAAATTGTTCTTCTGATGTGTGCATATTCTTCTGAAAATAACATAGCACCGCCTTAAAAGGATGTTCACAAGGTAACAAGAATTTTCATGGTGTAAAATTAATTAGAATAGAATTCTACAAAAGCAACCTACTCCTGACTACTTTTTTGAGAAGAAAACTTACAATGAAGTAAAAATTCAAACGTTAAAACATTTTGAAACTACAGTCTATGTACCATTTTTCAAACATAAGACAAACTTAATTCTACGAGTAGAAGAAAATGGGAAAAATTAGAGACACGGAAAGAACAAATAATGCACAACTCAACTACAAAACAAACAGAAGATGAAGCACTTAGGAGATTTAATTCTTTGGTACCTGGATGATGCCAGAACTTCTCATTTGTCACCTCACGCAGGAGACGCTCCACTGATGAATCTTGATATGGATTGTTAGCTATAGCTTGCTTCTTGGATGGTATTTTTTTCGTGGCTAACTTAGGGTCGGTCGAACTCTGACTGCTAACAGCTGGCCTCCTACCAGAAAATTGTGAATTCTTAAGAGGCCTTGTATCGGTTGGGAGCTTCCATGAACTTTGTCTAGGAACAGGTGGTGCTTGTCCTTCGGAAGAAACATCCATCAAGCTATTCAACCTTCTGAAAGGACCCGAAGGCCCAGAGCTGTTGTCACCAATGCTCTCGGACTTACACTCATTAGACTCCAAATTATATTCTTCACTGCTGGGTAGATCGACCTGCTTTGGATCCCTACTTACAACAGGCTGCAGAGTTTGCTTATCTCCGGATTCTGTAGTGGGACGAGCTTCTTTAACAGTCCGGGTTACAGTGGGAGCAGGAATCTGCCTTTTGGGAGTTGAAGACTTCAAAGCACCAGCTTGCTTAACGTCTTCTAAATTGAGAAACACGGTCCGCCTACTCCGCTTCTTCCCCAGCATTGCTTCCTTTTGCTGGTCAAACTTAGGACGCTTATTTGCACACTTTAATGCATGATTAGCTTCAATTCCTTTAACTTCCCTTTGCTTTGGCACTGGAGCCACATCTTCCTCGCAATCGGCAGTTATATCAGCTTTCTTGTCACTTGTTTCTGGAATAAGGCTATCATTGTCATTCTTCGCATCACCAACAACACTTTCCATCATCTCATCCATGCGTTTCTCAAGCAACGGTTTATCACTTGAAACTTCCTGAACACCACCCCCATTTATTATACCATTGTCGTCTTCTGAGCCCTCCACATCAGACCATTCACCTTCTTCCTTCTCAATGACCAAAGGAGCATCAACAGGACCAGATTGCAGGCTTGAGGCATCTTTCGTATCTTGAGCATCACCTGCTTTGGGTGACGAGTGAGAATCGGAAAGCATCTTCTTTTCAGGAGCAGAAGTACCAGATCCCTGAACAATGTTTGACCTCACAAAAGGTTGGAAACCAGATACAGAAGAAGCATGGGAGAAAGCATGATTATTTACTATCCCTTGGGGACCAGCAGCTGCCACAAATAAATCAGCTGCCGGAGTACTTGCTGAAGGAATGGCCCTCTTAGGCTGGAAGGAAACAACACCAGCATTATCATCTTCATTCTCTATAGGGGGTTCATTAAGATCAAATAGCACCCTTCCTTTGGAGCCCATTTTCCAAGCAGTTGCATAAAAAAAGAAAAAGAAAAAAAGGCTGGGAAGCACGGACACTGCTCACTAGAGTACCCGTACCAGGTACGGACGCAAGAATACGTATTGAGACATACCTCAAAGATGTCCTAAAAGAATTATGGAAAGAAAACAAGAATTAAAAAATTCTACAAGACACAAGAATCGCCAATCGTGCGCGCAAATAACTCTAATCAAATCGATCAGGGAAACAAGAAAAAGATGAAAAGACCTATCCCAGGCGATATCAATTCTCAATAAGATCGAAAAAAGAACACACACCTCAAAAGCCCAGGCGACACAACTCTCAATCCAGAGAAGATTAAACAACACACATCTCACAACCCAGTGCGCTGCGCCACTCTTTGATGAATTTCCGTTGCTCCAGATAAAGGTTGTAATCAGGTTATCAGAGTTAAAACCTATAGATTAGGAAATAAAATATTTGCAGTGTGTTCGATTTTTACAGTGAATTGAGGAGATGTGTTGACGGTGGGAGAGGAAGAAAGTATGAAATAATCGTCCCAAATCAGATATTTAACGGGCTTAGCCCTAGCTGCTTGGGCTAGCCCGAAGCCCGGTCCTCACACAAAAGCCCCGATTATTGTGGGCTATAGCCTATAATACCTACCGTAGTCTTGACGTTTTCCTACTAGTATAATATAATAATTATATAAGTTTTTAAAATTATAATTTAAATGTGAAATTTTCAATTTAGAAGTTGCAACAGCCCAGTCAACCCGTAGTAAGATATTGTACGTTTTGGGTATACACCAGATCATTCCCTCACGGTTTTGCCTTTGGGAGCTAGCTCACCAAAACGCGTCCTACTAGTGAAGGTATCACAGCCACTTATAAGGCATGCTTCGTTCTCCTTGACGACAGATGTGGGATATCTGAATCCACCCCCTTGGAGGGCCCAGCGTCCTCGCTGGCACATCGATCCGGGTACTGGCTCTGATACCACTAATTCAGATATCCCACATCGGTCGTGAAGGAGAACGAAGCATGCTTTATAAGTGGTTGTGGATACCTTCACTAGTAGGACGCGTTTTGGTGAGTTATCTCCCAAAGGCAAAACCGTGAGGGAATGATCTGGTGTATACCCAAAACGTACAATATCTTACTACGGGTTGACTGGACTGTTACAGTGGTATCAGAGCCAGTACCCAGATCGATGTGCCAGCGAGGACGCTGGGCCCTCCAAGGGGGGTGGATTCAGATATCCCACATCGGTCGTGAAGGAGAACGAAGCATGCCTTATAAGTGGCTGTGGATACCTTCACTAGTAGGACGCGTTTTGGTGAGCTAGCTCCCAAAGGCAAAACCGTGAGGGAATGATCTGGTGTATACCCAAAGCGGACAATATCTTACTACAGGTTGACTGGGCTGTTACAAAAGTTATAATAAATATAAAAATTTATTAACTTTTAAAATATATTTATAATTTCAGTTTATGTGTTTTTTAATTTTTAAAGTATAAGTAGATCTACATGGACTATTTCGAAGCAAGAAAAATTGGTTTAAAAGATTACAAAACAACAAGGAAGGATTGTTTCAACTAGTTTTATTTGGTTTATTTTTATAACTATGGTTAATTTTGAAAAAAAATATGGTATGGTTAGTTGTTAGTGGATATATTAAAATAATATTTAAATAAAATTATTAAAGTTGATTTGATGTAAAGTAGGATAAAAATGATTGGCAGTGATGGTTAGCTAAAATTATGTGAGTGGATAAATATTAAATTAAAGTTGATATGATATTTAAGAATGATTGGTTGATATTATTTAATTATATTGATAATATTGAGGATAGTGGGGTTGAGTTAGAGTTGAGTTATATTTGAGTTTTGATTGGTTTTTTTTAGTTGAGTTGGTAAACAATCACCCCCCAAGTCTTCCATAGAATGCTTAAGGTCTGAACTATTTTCGACTCAAAAACTTCTTGCTGAACGGAACAAGGAAATCTTGTAGCTGAAAACTGAAGTTAGTCGATTCATGAACGAACATACAAGCATGCAAAGCAAACTGAGGGCAAACTCAGCAGAGCTGGAACGTACTGCCGAGGCGGTTCGGAAACTGAACAAAGGAAAAACTGATCTAAATGAACTTCTCTCCATGGGAAGGCAACATGGTGACCTTACCGGACAAGGGTACACTGGCAAGGTGGATAATCCTGATCTTCCCTCCGAAGCTTCAACCAAAACCAAACATCCAGGTCTTGGGTTCTCAGACAAGTCTGGTGTCGAAGGTACAAGTCTTCATGGAAAACCATCTCAGAACTTGTATGGTAGGTCTGTAAAAAGCATTGTAAGTAAAACCTCTTTGCCTAAACACTATGTGAAGGTTCATGCACCAGCGCATGAATCTGTGAGTAAATTCCCTCATAATTTTGTTCCCCTTTGTCATTACTGTAGAATAACTGGTCACATCAGATCCAAATGCTATAAAATGCAGCATGACCTATATTCTGGCAAAGTGTTTGACTGGAGTCGCTCCGGTGTACCAATGAACGTTCGTACAGTGAATTCCCATAAAACTTCTTTTAAAAACCGATAAGTTTGAATTGCAAAAAAAATTCTTTTAAATGTTTTGCTTCAGTATTATCTCTCAGAACATCACTTGAAGGGAAATGGTATCTTAATAGTGGGTGTTCAAGGCATATGACTGGTGAACCAACATACTTGGTGAATATCAAAATTGGTTCAAATGGGGAAGTCACATATGGGGATATCGCGAGCAATAAAGTAATTGGAACAAACTGTTTGAACTTGGGTGGTTTACCTAGATTATATGATGTGTTACTTGTGGATGATTTAAAGGCTAATCTCCTGAGTGCGAGTCAATTTTGTGACCAAGGTCTTAGTGTCAGTTTCTCTCGTGATAAGTGTTATGTGGAGAGCAATGAAGGTACATGTGTGATTTACTGGATCACGATCAACTGACAATTGCTATCTTGTTGACTTTAATAAAGAATGTTTTCAAGCAACTGTTGGTGAATCTGAAATCTGGCATCAACGCTTAGGTCATATTGCATACTCTCACTTGGTCAATTGTCTAATGCATGTGTGGTCTGCGGGGTTCCCAAAATCACTATGAATGAACATCCGATTTATGAACCTTGTCAACTAGGTAAGCAAACTCGGGCATCTCATAAAGTACTGAACCACATTGCATCAAAGCAAATTCTGTAATTGCTTCACATGGACCTGATGGGTCCCATACAAGTTTATCATGGTAAAAAGTATATTTTTGTGTGTGTAGATGATTTCTCACGATATACATGGGTTGATTTCTTGCATGAGAAATCTGACACCTTCTCTGCTTTTAAGTCAATTTGTCTGAATCTTCAAAATGAAAAAGGTTTTTCCATAATCAGTATTCAAAGTGATCATGGGCGAGATTTTGAAAATTTTGAGTTTGCAAATTTTTGTGATTCACGGGTTATCCTTCATGAGTTTTCTGCTCCTAAGATTCCACAGCAGAATGGAGTTGTTGAGAGGAAGAATCGCACTCTTCAAGAAATGGACAGGGTGATGTTGAACTCCAAGAAAATTTTTCATTGATGGTGGGCAGAGGCAATTAGCACTGCATGTTATCTCGTGAATAGAGTGTACCTTCGTCGAGGTATGGGCCTGACATCGTATGAGCTCTGGAAAGTTAAGAGTCCTAACCTTAGTCATCTGCATGTTTTTGGGTGTAAATGCTATATTTATAATGATCGTGAACAACTTGGGAAATTTGACGTAAAATGTGATGTATGGTTCTTTCTTGAATATTCTAACAACAGTCGAGGATACCGTGTTTACAGCACATGTACCTCCACTATGATAGAATCCATGAATGTGGCTTTTGATGAGAAATCCTCCCATGTTGGTTCATCAGTGTCTTTTAATCCTTGTGAAAATGTTGTGAGTTCGCAGGATACTCAAGATGTTAACAGCCCTGTAGACTGTAAGGATACTGAACGTACAGATGAAGCTGAGGGGTCTTAAGAAATTCTGACAGACTACAATGTAGATGCTACACTTGGAAGTCCTGCACAACAAAAGCGTGATCCACCCCTGAAGGTTCAGAAAGATCATCCATCTGCATTGGTGATTGGTGATCTCAATGAACTCATTGGTGTCTCTCACTTTGCGTGCTACACCTCGTTGATTGAACCAAAGAACGCTAAAGAAGCATTGAAGGATGAATGCTGGATCTCAACTATGCAAGAAGAACTGGAGCAGTTCACTAGGAATGACGTTTGGGAGCTAGTTCATGAACCTTCATCTGGAAATGTTATCGGAACAAAATGGATCTTCAAGACACAAAACGATGAGTTCGGGAATGTGACACGCAACAAGGCGAGATTAGTTGCACAAGGCTACACTCAGACTCAAGGGATTGACTTTGATGAAACCTTCGCCCATATCGCAAGACTTAAATCGGTACGTATATTTTTATCCATTGCATGTCTAATGAAGTTCATTATCTATCAGATGGATGTGAAGTCAGCCTTTATAAATGGTATTCTGCATGAAGAAGCCTAAGTCAAGCATCCTGAAGGGTTCAAGGATCCCAGAAATCCTAATCATGTTTACAGACTCAAGAAGGCCCTGTACGGACTAAAGCAAGCACTTCGTGCGTGGTATGAACATCTGACCATGTACCTTCTAAAAAAGAATTCAAGAGAGGGGGAGTAGACCAGACATTCTTTGCTCTCCGAACAAATGAAAACCTGTTGGCAGTTCAAACCTATGTGGACGACATCATTTTTGGGTCAACTTCCAAGAAGCTGGTCAATCACTTTGTTAAACTAATGTCGTCTGAATTTGAGATGAGTCTGGTAGGTGAACTTTCATACTTCCTTGGGCTTTAGGTAAAACAAGGTAAACATGGTATCTTCTTGCATCAAAGCAAATATGCAAAAACACTTGTTAAAAAGTTTGGTTTTGAAAATGCTAAAAATCCTCAAAATCCCATGGGCACTCATGTGAAAGTGTTTTAGGATGATGAAGGTACATCTGTTGATCAAACTCTTTACAGACGTATGATTAGTAGTCTTCTATATCCTACTGCTAGTGGACCTGATATTTGTTTTAGTGTTGGACTTTGTGCCAGGTACCAATCTGCTCCTAAAGAATCACACATGAAGGCAGTCAAGCATATTATCAAATATGTTGGAGGTACATTGGAGTATGGCTTATTCTACTATGTTGATACGAACCTACATCTTGCAGGTTATTGCGATGCTAACTGGGCTGGAAATCTTGATGATAGAAAAAGTACTACTGGTGGTTGTTTTTATATAGGAGCAAATCTGGTGTCTTGGTTCTGTAAGAAGCAAAACTGCATCTAACTCTCCACTGCTGAAGCAGAGTACATCGCGGGAGGGAGTTGTTGCTCCCAGTTCGTCTGGATAAGACACATCCTATCTGAGTATGGTATGAAGGTTCATTTGGCTCAACTTTTTTGTGACACCACTAGTGCAATAAATATTTCGAAAAATCCTATCCAACATTTACCAAACATATTGACATTAGCTATCACTTTATTCGTAATTTGGTGGAAGATTCAATTATTGTTTTAGATCATGTACTTACAGAAGATCAACTGGCTGACAATTTTACAAAAGCACTTGATTCGAAAATCTTTTTGTCACTAAGAAAATCCTTAGGAATGTGTGCTATATAATCTCTATGCATGAGCATCTGTTGCATTTGTATATATCAATATTTTAGTGTCGCATATTAGAGATTCTTTGCATTTAGGCATAGTAGTATGTAGGTTCATCGCAAGTAGTTTCCTTGAATAATTTATTGTTGGACTCATTGATTGATAGTCTGTGGATTCTAACTGGTTAGTTTGGTTGAGCTCGTCACAATGATCATGTAAAATTACTTGTAAGAGCTACTCTCGTGAAAGTAAGCATCAAACAACTATCACATGAGGTGTTTCCATGATCACCTGTGAAACGAGTTACGTGCTTAGCAATAATCGAGGTGTGATAGCTACAAGTATTCATTATGATAGAATGTAAGTTCATTGGTGAAATAAGGTTGGTCATTTTACACGCCTTCTCAGTATGTTCTAAGAAAACTTTTTGCAGGATGATTCACACCTCAAGTAATGAGCTTGACATTGGCGTATAGTTGATGTTTGTAAGTGAATTGGTGTGGAAGTTCATAGAGCGAAGTAAGTTTATCATGAGTATTGGGGCTGAATTGCGAATGAAAATTTCGTTCTTTGCTAAGAGAAAGTGAGGGATGAACTTATATTAATTCCGTGTTATATAAAAGTTAGGGTTATAAGGGCTGAGTTGGCTTTGATTTCTCTATATTTTGTTAGTGTCGAGCTCTTTAAAAATTGATTAAGGAAGAATCTCTGATTGATCGGTTAGTGTATCTCTCTATATTGCATAATCGAAAGTATTTTGGTTATTGTGTAAAAAATAATCTATTTATGTAAGCATCCCTTTCTTATAGCGTAATTAATCAGAAAAATTTTGAACTTTTTCGAATTTAAAACATTAGTTTGGGCACTTACTCATTCTCATTCTTATATTTCTTTCAATTACGACTAAGCAGAGCGATCGAATACTAAGTCCATAACTGAAAACATTCATAAACTTCAAACATCATACGTCAAACATGGTTTCGAAAATGAGCAATCAAAATAAGTTCGAAAATGTTTTACGGAAGAGAAATAGAATAAAATAACGTTCTCTCTTGACCACCGTTGTACCCCTCGTCCGGCCAGCATCAACTTGAAAATGATAGTTGTGGTGTAACACCCCGCCTTAACGTGAAAATCAGAGTACGCTTTTTCACAAAATTTTTAAATAAAATATTTAATTTGCGAAATACTGATTCAGAGTGTTACTGTAAAACATGACTTTACTTGAAAACAGTTATTTTAGGAAAACAAAATGGTTTAGCATAATAAAATCACTGATTATAAATCGGGTCTGAGTTTGGCAAAAACAGTAATAGATAGCAGAAAGCATAGTGTAGCCAAAACATGATTATACATATTTACAGAACTTCTGAACCGAACGCCCGCTCACTCCTCGGCTCCGACCCTGTGACCTGAAAAACACGAAATATGTGGGGCGTGAACACTAAGCCACTGTGCTCCGCAGAAACTCATACTGAAGTAAACAGTGAAAATAATTGCAATATCATGATCCTGGCATATACATAACCTGAACATGAAACCGGTAATAAACATGAACTGATAATCATCACATGACCGTTACCTCATCTGCCAGCATAAAAATGTCGGACACCATGTGCACACTCTAGTGGGCAGACTAAGGCCACTAGAACCCAGAATGGACCGGCGACCATTCCGAGTGGATACATGACATGAAATACATACCTCAAACATGGTACCGTAAGTATAATCAATGTAATACCCAGTCTGAGTCCCCACCTGATCCGTGAAAATAAAAAGGCAGTGCTGATACTCGTGTTCTGATCAAACTGAAATATAATATAAACAATTACTAAATACTATGCTCAGACTGATAAAATATCTGTTTAATATGTTAAGATGCTCTTCTGGACTTGACATGATATTGCAATTATTTTCACTGTTTACTTCAGTATGAATTTCTGCGGAGCACAGTGGCTTAGTGCTCACGCCCCACATATTTCATGTTTTTCAGGTCACAAGGTCAGAGCCGAGGAGTGAGCGGGCGTTCGGTTCAGAAGTTCTATAAATATGTATAATCATGTTTTGGCTACACTATGCTTTCTGCTATCTATTACTATTTTTGCCAAACCCAGACCCGATTTATAATCGGTGATATTATTATGCTAAACCGTTTTGTTTTCCTAAAATAATGGTTTTCAAGTAAAGTCATGTTTTACGGTAACACTCCGAATCAGTATTTCACAAATTAAATATTTTATTTAAAAATTTTGCGAAAAAGCATACTCTGATTTTCACGTTAAGGCGGGGTGTTACAGATGGTATCAGAGCACGTTTTTGCGTCTCTGAAAATTTTTACGAGTCAAAAAATTTACGAAAACCTGAACACGTCACGCTCACGCCTCGCCGACTACAGGTAAGTGCTGATTTATGTTTAAAGTTATAAACAAATTACTTTGTCTATGCTCAGAAATACCTCAGTTATGACTTAGTTAAGATGCTCAAATCATGTTCAGGCTCAGTAGTCAGTATACTCAGGATTTAATGTCAGTACTTCCCCCAGTCATGTTTAGCGACTCGTCAGGAAATTTGTGCGCTTTACTGATCAACTTCCAAATGTTATCCGTAAAGATGTTCGAATTAGAATTCAGAACCTTAGAAAGGGGCTAAGTTTGAGAATTCTAGATTAAATTCTAGATTTATTCAAGTCAAGTTAATGACTCGTCAAAAGATTTGTAAGCACTTATGTTGTACAAATCTTAGCAATCATGTTCCTCAGACATTTTTCTATCAAAGTTGCCCATTTTGCCAACCAGTTGGCAGATTCTAGGGAGGAATTCCTTGAGTTAGATCAGGGAATAGACTCAAATTTCCTAAGTCAGATCAGTAAATCATGTTCAAGGCTAAATTTTCATGCTAAAGGTTGTTATATTTCTCAAAACATTGTCAAATATAACGGTTTCCAGTGTATAAGAGTCAATATTTCGGGTTACCATGGAGGCTTGAAATAAGAGCCACTCAACCAGGTATACCATGGAGGCTTGAAGCTGGGACCGGAACAATATGATTTCATGTAATAACAACCTTTAAAGTCAGTTATGTCATGTATTCTATCAGTTTGATATTCCAAGTTATGGTTGCCAAAGTTTAAGATCAGTTATTCCTTTTGTACTTGCGGGACCAGTTGATGCTGGAACAGCCCTATATAGTACATAGTCATGAGTCGATGTTCGCAATTTAAAGTCAATGTTCATGAGTTCAAGGTCGGCGTATAATAGTTGTTAAGCCGGGTTAAATATGAAGGTCTGATATACCGACCATTATTCCAAATTTACCTGGAAACTTGAAGTCGCACCTTATCAAGCCAAGTAAGTCAGTAAATGTCATGTTCTAATTCCGAGACAACCATTTAATTGTCTCGGAATAACTTCCAGAGTTCCAATAAGAGTTATAAATCATGCAAAAGTCAAGTCAAGGTAATTCAGTTAAATGAATGTTGAGACTAGTTATGTCAAAGTCAAGGATGGTCTGTCTAATAAGACAAGACTTAGCAAGTATATCCAATGCCTCGATTCTTAAATTCTGAAATTTGAGAAGTCGCAGAAAGGATTAGTTCATGATAGACTTTTCTTGAGGTAAAATTTTGGCCTCAGGGAAGGTAAACAGTTGCAGGTACAACATGTTGACATACGACACGACGGAGAAGGGCCAATCAACAACAACAGACAACGCCATGGTGACAAACCGACGTTTTTTATTCAAGGACGCATGTCGCAAGAAGAGAATGATGCCTTGCCTGAGTCACAGTACACTGGAAGATCACGGAGAGTTAGCATTATAGTACATTGAGGTTACTAGCTTGAGATACAGATATGATCAGTTACACAGACTACGTCGACGACGCAGGTGCAATGTTCGCCAGGTGCTGTATGCAGGCATGCCGCACTCACTTGATGAGGAGCAGGTGTGCCGCTTTACAATGTGCCGCGAACGATGTGCCGCATTATCGAGTAGATGTTCATGAAAGGTAATTACCGATATTTCTAGTTATCCTCATTTGTACATATGCGTATCTCTGAAATTTTCCGAGTGTACCAACGACTGGGGTTTTCCACAACCAATGTTCAGACCGAAGATCAACAATCAGCCAGGAGATGACTAGTACGTTCAAGTATTATGCTTTTAAGGTCATGTATAATTAGTAGAACACTTTATTTCAGAAAAGTGTCCATTCTCAGCCAGCAGTAATCAACAATTCACTTTATTGTGAATTGATGATTCTTCAGTTCAGATCAAATCTACCGTTCAATATTAAAATACGGAATTCTCAAGTTATGTCATCGGTAAGTATAAGATTTATGTTAAGCTTGTACATTCCAGTTTTAGTATTTCCGAGGACGGAAATATTTTAAGGAGGGGGGATTGTAACGCCCCGAAATTTTATTAATAAAGGAAAATACTAGCTTTTAATTCTAAGCTAGCCTTTGTTAATAAATATTCATGTTAATATTCAAGTCCAAGTTATTCAGCTAGTTAAATTCCAAGTTTGACGTTAAGTCGAAAAGTATGTTTCCAGTTAATTTTATTTATTAACCGAGTCCATAATAGTAATTTATCTCGTTCCGTTTATTTTAATAAATGGACGTCAGCAAGTTGGGATTAATTATTTCAATGTCGACGTATTAATTGAATTTAGAATATTCATTTAATCATCAAAGTTGAGTTCAAGCCAACTATTCAGTTTCAGTTAAAGTTCGACTTTTAGTCGATAAGATATTCGGTTTAATTATTTCAGTAACCGAATAAATTTTCAGAAATAATTCCATTTTTTTTTAATAAATATGTTTAGAATTAACAAGGTTAAGTGAAGTTATTCGAATTAATTTTCGAATATCACGTTTATGTTCAGAATAATTTCCGATAATTAATTCATGTTTAATCGCTCGAAAAAAATTTTACCGAGCTTAATCATGCAAGTATTAATTAATATTTCGTTCATTGTGCGTGATAATAGTTAATACTTGAGCTAATGATCAAGTGATCACAATTTTGTGCACGCCCTTAATTTCTTAACAAATGACGATTAGCATAATTCAAGTAATGTTTCATTAAAGTTAATGTCGTGAGAATTTCTTATGGCCGAACGAAGGGAGACGGTTAAATATTCTCCTTTCATCATTGTTTAGCATAGGTGGAAGCTTGTGACTCTATTAAGAGATGACTAAGCAAAATAGAAGACACCTAATGCTCCAAATGAGTAGCAAATTGCGAAAGAGGATTGACTACTATTTTACTCCCAAAATTTACCTTCATGCGTCCCTTATTTATGAGAAGTGTTGGGAAAATATTTTACCTTACACTTATATTAAGTCCTCAGCAAAAAGTTAAGCTAATTTATCTAATCATTAAGCTAGATTAAGCTAAGTTTACACGCATGCCCGCACGAGACTAGGAATCACGCGAGACCTTGTTCAAATCTCCGAGAGTTTGAAGAGGTAATCTCATCCTCAACCTTTACTCATGTTAGTAAGATCATGTTAGGGTTAATTGTTCAGTTCATGTCCTGAAATTCATGTAAGAGGCTTGATTAAACTCGATTTAGGCTATGTAGGTTCATACCGAGTGATGTCCATTTTTATTCGACAACTCCCGAGCAATTTGTGTTTATTTGATCATTATATGTCAATTTATACTCAGTAAATTCATGATGGTCGAAAAGATTTCATGTTCAGTCGAATAATCGGCTTAAAGCCGAAGGCGGCGCACGGGCGCACACCATCAACCATTTTAGTTCACCGAGCAAAAAATGTTATGAAATTTAGTATATTCAGTAAATATGATGATGTTATGTTCAATAATGTTAAATTTAATGGAAGTTGCCGGAGGAAGTAGCCGCACGGCCGGCAAGGGCCGGTCGTGGTCGTGCTGCCCGCACCTAGCGGCAGCAGCGCGACGGCAGTCAGGCAGCACGGGCTGCCAGTGCGCATGCATGCCCGTGGGCCGTAGCAAGTAGTTAATCGCAGCAGCAGCCGGCAGTTGGCAGTGCGCGTGTACACGACAACACCCAGTCGCGCACGC
>CACSLK010000094.1:13548-27476 GCA_902706635.1 Striga hermonthica
ACAAGCATTTCCGGAGACGTTGATTATTTTTTCGTTTTTGCCCCTATTTACTCTAATTTTCCTCGACTTCCGTAAATGTATACGATTTTGCTACGAAACGCAATGGAGCGAGAAATATATGTTATTCACATCAAATAATGGTGATGTGTTAAAAAACAAGCCTTTCTAGAGACGTTGATTATTTTTTCGTTTTTGCCCTTATTTATTCTTATTTTCCTCAACTTCTTTTTATGTATACAAGTTTGTTTTGAAACGCGATGGTGCGAGAAATATATGTTATTCACATCAGATAATGGTGTTGTGTTCGAAAACAAGCCTTTCCAGAGACGTTGATTATTTTTTCGTTTTTGCTCCTATTTATTCTTATTTTTCTCGACTTCTGTAAAAGTATACGATTTTTCTACGAAATGCGATGAGCGAGAAATATATGTTATTCACATCAAATAATGGTGCCGTGTTCGAAAACAAGCCTTTCCGGAGACGTTGATTATTTTTTCGTTTTTGCCCCCATTACTCTTATTTTCCTCGACTTCTTTAAATGTATACGAATTTGCTTCGAAACGCAATGGTGCGAGAAATATATGATATCCACATCAAATAATGTTGTCGTGTTTGAAAACAATCCTCTCCGGAGACGCTGATTATTTTTTTGTTTTTGCCCCTATTTACTCTTATTTTCCTCGACTTCTTTAAATGTATACGATTTTGCTACGAAACGCGATGGTGCGAGAAATATATGTTATTCACATCAAATAATGGTGTCGTGTTCGAAAACAAGCTTTTCTGGAGACGTTGATGATTTTTTCGTTTTTGCCCCTATTTATTCTTATTTTCCTCGACTTCTTAAAATGTATACAATTTTGTTTTGAAACGCGATGGTGCGAGAAATATATGTTATTCACATCAAATAATGGTGTCGTGTTCGAAAACAAGCCTTTCCGGAGACGTTGATTATTTTTTCGTTTTTGCCCCTATTTACTCTAATTTTCCTCGACTTATTTAAATGTATACAATTTTGTTTTGAAACGCGATGTTGCGAGAAATATATGTTATTCACATCAAATAATGTTGACGTGTTCGAAAACAAGCCTTTCCGGAGACGTTGTTTTATTTTCGTTTTTGCTTTTATTTACTCTTACTTTCCTCGACTTCTTTATATGTATACGATTCTGCTTCGAATGCGATGGTGCGAGAAATATATGTTAATCACATCAAATAATGGTGTCGTGTTCGAAAACAAGCCTTTCCGGAAACGTTGATTATTTTTTTGATTTTGCCCCTATTTATTTTTATTTTCCTCGACTTCTTTAAATGTATACAATTTTGTTTTGAAACGCGATGGTGCGAGAAATATATGTTATTCACATCAAATAATGGTGTCGTGTTCCAAAACAAGCCTTTCCAGAGACGTTGATTATTTTTTCATTTTTTTCCCCTATTTACTCTTATTTTCCTCGACTTCTTTAAATGTATACGATTTTTCTAAGAAACGCGATGGTGCGAGAAATATATGTTATTCACATCAAATAATGTTGACGTGTTCGAAAACAAGCCTTTCTAGAGACGTTGCGTTTTTTTCATTTTTGCTCCTATTTACTCTTATTTTTTATTATCATCCGAATTCAGTAAAGCGTAATTAAGGACCCAAAACAGCACCATAGGCAAATTTGACTCGGATACCGATGTAACTGAGTCGTCCCAGTTCGCAAAATGAACCGGTACGACTCCAAACCGAAGTGATCCTTTCCCGCCGAGGTCAACATGAACCGAGCTCGTCACCTTCTAAAGCAGGTGACAAGGCGCCTACACGCCCCTGTCACAATCTACAAGATTTGTCATCAATCATATGGGGCCCACTGACTCGACCGCCCATCAAAAGTAGCTTTTTCTAAAAAAGCGTACACGGATCCCAATGTATGTGTCAAAAAGTTACTATAAATATCTGGCTAGTGATACTTGTACGAGATCCGATTCCGAACCCAAAAAAATAAAAGACGATCTTTTTCATGAAACACGTAACAGCCCACAGCGGCTTTTCACCTCGGTCCACCTCGGATCGGGGTCATTGTTGAGTTTTGTCTTACATATGTTACCCAAATTACTCATGATTATCATATAAATCCTGCATTAAATCGTTGTTAAGAATCATACGATAATAGTTTGGCGCTAGAGGAAGGGCTCTCATAAGTGATTTGAGGTTACTTTCCGACTCGTGTTTAAGTGATCCACATCAGCTACATCAATTATGTCTCATTCTGATAATCGTGGCCATACTTCACACGACGGTCACAGTCGCAACGCCGCGCAATCCGCCCGACGACCAGTCGTAGCCCCCCATGTACCAGATTACACTGTTCTATTCCAAAATCCAGAGTTCGCACGTGGGTTCGCCACCTTGATGGCTCAAACTATCCCTGGAGCGTCAAAGACTGCCTCGGGACATTCCATAATACCCACGACACCTGCAAATCCTCAGAATCCACCGGCACGAAAAGACGGTGGAAGGACCACTTCTCACGCCACGTCTCAACCCCGCAGTCGAGCGTCACAGCCGCCCCCGGAACAAACCACACGTCGCACCGACATTGGGCGCAATCCCCCTATACTTCCTCATGAAGAAACTGCCGAAAGCCAGTCTGGTCATTCACGACGGTCACCGCCTCATGCGCGGCACCGAATCCTTTCCAACCCGGCGCAGACCGACCTTCGGCAACTCATTGAAAGGAATCGAGCTCGTCAAGAATCATCCGAACTTGAGACGTTGCGATGAAGAATTGTCGAACTGGAAAGTCGGCAACGAGCGCCCGAAGACCCCCCTCGGCAGGCCTCAACTTCGGCGCAAGTATATCTGGAAGCCGACTCCCCCCTCACACCGGAGCTTACGTCAGAACCCGTACCTGGGAAAGTTAAAGTCCCTCAAATTGGGCTATATGATGGAACTTTGGACCCCGACTCACACCTCGGTCACTATACTTCATGGGTGGATTTGCATGGGGCCTCAGACGCACTTCGGTGTCGTATGTTTTCTCTCACACTGGGGCCTCGTGCCCAAAAATGGTACCATTCTCTTCCCCCTCACTCTATTTAGAAGTGGCAACAGTTGAGGTCGGCTTTTCGATCACATTTCATTGGTGCCCAAGTCTGTCTAATTCCAAAAGAATCTCTTGCAAATGTAACTCAAAAAGATGATGAAAGTGTCAAGGACTATATCGCCCGATTTAATGACCGAGTCCAGAATATAGAGCCTTGTCATCTGGAAACCCTGCTCGTCATGGCTATTGTCGGGTTGAAACTAAACTCCATTTTCCGCTGGACGTTGTGTCAAAACAAGCCCAACACCTTTCAAGAATTTCTTGCTCGAGCTCAGCAGCACATCATAGCCGAAGAAGCCATGTCGGTCCCCGACTTTAATTTTAACCCGAAGTCATCCAAGGCGGGAACCGACGAGAAGAAGAAAAATAAGTTTTTTGAAAAGCAGAACAAGGCTCAGTTCAGAGGGCCTCCTCGGGGAGATCCCAACGATCCTGAAGTTCGAGCGGCCCGGAAACAATACGCAACTGATGTGAAGTCCGATTATCAGACCGTTTATTCCACTGGAGCTGCCACAATATATGAAGAGATCAAGGGGAAAGGTATCTTGCCAGATCCTAAACCACTTCGGATGCCCGAGGAGAAATTAGATAAGTCCCGATATTGTGATTCTCATAAATCGTCGGGGCACAATACTGATGAGTATTTGAGTCTGTTAGCTGCTTTGTTGCGCCTAATTGGTCATCTGCAGCTCAGAAAATTTTATCGCAATACCGATTCCCAAAAACGAGGTACGCGGCATCAAATTGACTCTTATGACGACGACGAGGAAGAGGACCAAGGTGTTATGCCAAAACGTATCCGGCAAGGAGACAGAGAAGTATTCATGTTCACCTCGGACCCATCGAATTCTGACTCGGCTGGAACCTCTCGAGGACGCAAACAAAATCGATCTCCCAGCCCGATGCAAATTACTGTTCACCGCGTAAACACCAATAACTCCCGAAGTACCCTGTCACGCCGACAGATTAAAGCTTATGCCCAGCAAGCTTACAACTCCAGTAAACAAGTGTATACCACCGACCTGAGAGACCTCCTCAATAACAGGAATCGTCCCATAACTTTTAATATGGAGGATGTAAATCATTTCGCACACCCTCATTCAGACGCACTTGTTATTACTGTTCCTATATGCGGAATCCCCGTGCATCGCGTAATGGTCGACACTGGGGCCTACTCGAGCATTTTGATGTAAAAAGCCTTTGACAAAATGGGTCTCGATCCTGCTGACATCCGACCCTGTAACGACCAAATACAGGGATTTAATGGCAGTATTTCAAAGCCCATTGGCGAGATCACTTTACCTGTCAGATTTGGCACTTCGGAGAACGTTACCAAACTCGTTATGGAAACTTTCAAAATTCTTGACATCAACAACGAGTATAATGCCATCATCGGCAGAACAGCATTGTACAAACTTCTAGCTGCGGTCTCGATCTTTAATTACGCACTAAAGTTCCCGACGACACGAAGAGAAGGAACTCATTTTGGAGATCAAATAGAAGCTCGAGAACTTGTCACTTTCGTACCATCCAGTGGAGTCCATTCCATCACTTCGGGAACTGATGACAGTTCCTCACAACGAAACACCTCGGATAATGTAACTTTCGAGGGACCGAGTTACAAGACTGTCGTTCTTCATACCCCTACCTCGGATCCTTTATCTGAAAACCGAGGTAGGCGGCCAGGAAAGGAGCCGCTCCTCGAAGAAGACGAGTTGGACACAAGGTCCCAATTCAAGGAAAAAAGCCGAAATGATCGAGCCGAACCGGGAGAAGAAGTAGAATTGATATATGTCGATGAACCGATCTTCCATAATGCATTGCGTATTGGAAGTCACCTTCAGGAGCCTCTCCGGTCAGAACTCGTTTCATTTCTCAAACGAAATTCAGACGGGTTTGCTTGGAAACATGACGACATGAAGGGTATCGACCCCGTTGTCGCTAGTCACAAGTTGAACCTCGACCGAACTATTCGACCCACTATTCAAAAACGAAGGAAACTAGGGCCGGATCGTTAGAAAGCATTGGAAGAAGAAGTTAAGAAACTCAGTGACAACAAATTCATTAAAGAAGCCAGATATCCGACATGGGTCTCAAACCCTGTTCTCGTCAAAAAGAGCAATGGCTTGTGGAGACTGTGTATTGATTTTTCCGACTTGAACAAGGCATGCCCGAATGACAGTTACTCTCTTCCACATATAGATTATATGGTTGATGCCACGTCGGGACACGAACTGATGAGTTTTATGGATGCTTACTCCGGTTATAATCAAATTCTTATGGATCCTGAAGATTCTGAACACACCTCTTTCTATTCAGCACGAGGCTTGTACTGCTATACCATGATGCCGTTTGGGCTGAAAAACGCCGGAGCCACTTATCAACGCCTTGTCAACAAAATGTTTGCTACAATGATTGGTCATACTATGGAAGTTTATGTTGACGACATGCTCGTCAAGTCGGTACACTCTTCTGACCATATAACACATCTTCAAGACATGTTTGATATCCTCCGGTCTTATTCCATGGTTTTATATCCCAAAAAATGCACCTTCGGAGTTGAGTCTTGGAAATTTCTAGGCTATATGGTCAGCCAACGCGGAATTGAGGCCAACCCAGCCAAAATAAAAGCCATCCAAGATCTAACTCCCCCGACTTTGGTTAAAGGTGTCCATGCCCTAACTGGTCGACTTGATGCGCTCAACCGATTCATCTCCAAATCCATGGATCGTTGCAAACCTTTTTTCGAAGCAATCAAAAAGGGAAAGCGCTTCGAATGGACCGAGGAATGCCAAAAGGCTCTCGTCAGCATCAAGGAAACACTCGCCTCTCCACCGACGTTACAAAAGCCAAGACCCGAGGAAATGCTGTTCTTATACCTCGGAGTCAGTGACTCTGCGATCAGCGCCGTTTTAATACGTGAAGAAGGAACGCTACAATCGCCCGTTTATTATATCAGCAAAGCCTTACATGATGTCGAACTGCGCTACCCTCCTATGGAAAAGCTGGCATTTGCACTTGTAATTGCCGCCCAGAAATTGCGACCTTATTTCCAAGATAAAATGGGCTGACACCTCGGGACGCATGATAAAATGGGCCATCGAGCTCGGATAATTCGACATCCAATATCAACCGAGGACTGCAATCAAGGCACAAGCCTTATCCGACTTCATCGCTGAATTCACTCCGGCTATAACAGTTCATGATGACAATCAGCCGTGGGTTCTTTATATCGATGGATCCTCGACAGCCAACCGAGCAGGTGCAGGGATAGTCCTGGCAAACCCAGAAAATCGGTTGTTCTGCCATTCGGTGAAATTTCTCTTTCCTGCGACGAATAATGAAGACGAATATGAAGCTTTGTTGTCCGACCTAAATTTGGCTGAATCTATGAACGTGAAACAACTAAAAGTCTTCTCAGACTCTCAGCTCCTCGTCAATAAAATTAATGGCTTGTACGAGGTTAAAGAACCTCGGTTAACCCCGTATCTGTCTCTGGCAAAAAAGAAGTTGTCGAAGTTCGCTGCCGAGGTAGAACACATTCCACGGACCCTCAATGTTCAAGCAGACGCTCTATCTCGATTAGCCTCAAGTACTGGGATGGAGAGTATGGAGTATGTCCAAATCGAACAACAAGAAAATCCGTCAACCGCCCTTTCTGAAGTTGCGACCATCGATCCGACGACGTCACAAAAACCACCAACTTGGATGGATCCTATAATTCACTACTTGGAAACAGGGGCCTTACCCTCAAACCCAAAAGAAGCCCGCGCACTTCGGATCCGAGCGGCACGATACACATTGGACAATGGAATTTTGTTCAAAAGAGGATACTCCGTCCCACTTTTAAAATGCGTGAGTGAATTTGACTCACGATATATCCTTGAAGAAGTCCATGAAGGAATTTGCGGAAGTCACCCCGGTGCACAGGCCTTGTCCTACAAAGTCTTGCGACAGGGTTATTACTGGCCAACCTTAAGAGCCGACGCCGCCGCATGGGTTCGCAAATGCCCGAAATGCCAAATATTCGCGCCCAACATTCATCAATCTCCCGAAGAGCTCAAATCAATCTACAGTCCATGGCCCTTCGCCCAATGGGGAATCGATCTCATAGGTTCCCTGCCAACCGGGAAAGGAAACGTCCAATTTGCCATTGTGGCAGTTGATTACTTCACTAAGTGGGCCGAAGCTGAACCGTTAGCCACAATAACTGAACAGAAAATCATTAACTTTGTGTGGAAATCAATCATCTGCCGCTTCGGAGTACCGAACTCCATCATTACCGACAACGGTAAACAGTTTGAAGGTAAACGACTTGAATCCCTATGCGAAGAATACAACATCAAGCACTTCTTCTCCTCACCTTATCATCCACAATCCAACGGACAAGTTGAAGCTGTGAACAAGCTCATAAAAAATGGCCTCAAAGTCCGACTTGACGCTGCCAAAGGAGCTTGGCCGAAGAATTGCCACATGTTTTATTGGCATATCGTACAACTACCCGAACTTCCACCGGTGAGACCCCGTTCTCACTCACATACGGATCGGAAGCCGTAGTTCCAGTCGAACTCGGTGAACCCACTTACCGAATTCAGCATTTTACCGAAGAGTCCAACTTAGATAACTTGAAAGCCAATCTGGACTTGCTTGAAGAACATCGTACCCGCGCCGAGCTCTAAAATGTTGCTTATAAACACCGGAGCGAAAGGTACGCTAATTCCAAATTCAAGCCATGTACGTTTCGAGTTGGAGATCTAGTTCTCAAGCGCGTGATGGGGGCCGACCCCGGCCCACTCAAACCGAGGTGGGAAGGACCCTTTTACATTGTTGAAGTCCTACCTCATGGGGCCTATCGAATTGCTCACCCTGATGGAACTCCACATCAATATCCGTGGAATGTTGTGTTCCTGAAGAAGTTCTATCAACAAATGGTCCGAAGTCGGATGTCCGATTCTTCTTTTGGACGGACCTTCCTTTTACTTCACTGAATGTACGAAGTGACTCTTTTGATGTATCGAAAGTCTATCTGCTTCCACTTTTGGAAATCCAAGCATCAACTCGGTACCGATGTATAATACTTTGAAACTCGGTGTTATAAATATTTTATACCGATGTAAGCATTGCGACACTCGGTCTTGTTGATACCCCGTAATCCATCCAAATCCAATGCATGTTTTGGTTGGGGATTGAAGCACGTCAAACGTCATTTCAACAAACATGATTTGACGGGTCCCGAAAATCACCGAATACAAAAGATATAAATAGGTTGGGGCCATTCCATAATCAAACTCTGACGAAGTTCGGTGAGCTCTATTTTGTTTTACGCACAGCCCAAAAGTGTGTTAAGTCTCGCGAATTCTCATTAAGTTCGCATAACGACTTACACTAGTGGCTGAAGATACCGCAAACGATCAGAGTGGAACTCGGAAATTATTTTTACAAAAAAAAAACTTGCAACTTGGTTAATGATATAAACCGATCCAAGTTGGGGTAATTCATTTTAAAATCCGTACCGAGTTCAGTACACTTGATCAAAAAAATCGATGACATCTATACAACAAGAATAAATTAACACAGATGTTACGCAAACACCTCATATACATATATATCATAAAAAGTCTGGAAAAACCCTTACATATCAATCAGCTACATGATATCCCCGATTACATATTCATATATTTCCTACTAAGGATGCCAACAAGCTGGCACTCTGATGTCTTATATTTCAGAATTAATAAGTGCAATAATATATAATACTTCCAGACTTCACGTCGCGTCGGTCGCCTTCTCCACTTTGTCGCCTGAACCGCTGCCTTCCCCAATTTCAGTCCCTGAAGATAATCACTCCAAGACCTCCGTTTCCTTTGCCTTGGCAGCAATCTCAATGGCTCCATCTGACAGCGGAACGAACTCATCGCGGGGATTCGGTACTTTATCTGATTCACCCTCGGCCGACGTGACAACCCTGACGACTTCAACTTCCTTGTCAGTCGACTTAGCCTTCTCCTTAATGTACGCCTTCACCCTGCTCTGAATCTGCTCTGGGGTCATATCATCAAAATGTTGTTCGACCTCCACATCGGCGAGAGTTGAGAGATACACATCGGCCAGCTCATTCCTTTTCTCCTTCTCTCCCTCCAAAATCATATTAACGTAGGCACGTCAGAGGAGAGCAGCTCTGTCCTCGGAAAGCGGCAGCAAGTTAGGGTTTGCATTCATCTCTTCAGATCGATGGAGCATCCACACGCAAAATTCCCGTTCATCCTCGTCGGCCTCCACGTGCATTCCCTTTATCCCGGTGTCAAAGCCATACTTTGCGAGCTTGCGAAACAAGAACAGACGGATAGCATTGATATCGTAATAACCCGCATCGTAACGCTCAATGACCCATCGGAGATTCAGATAGGTATTCATTTTGATTTCGAGGTCAGTCCCACCGATTTCCTCATCCTCACCAGCATCAACGGCTTCTACTTCGGCATCCTCCCCAGACTTCAGTTCCGTAACTGCAACCGTTTCTTTCCCAGCTTGGAAGCCGATCTCATACATGGTTTCCCCGTAGGATGACTTCTCCTTTTCAAGCTTTTCCATCTCGGCCTGATGTGCGTCCCTCTGCCGACCGACAAGCTCGCGGACCTCGGTACACTCTTTACGAGTCGCCTCATGCCCGGCCTTCTCATCTGATAACGCCTTCTCCGTCTCCTCAAACTTGGCCTCTAAAGCCTTGGAATGTTGCTCGGCAAAGGCAAGGCGTGCCCTGAGATCGGCCACCTCGGCCTCAAAAGCTTTTTTATCCTCGGACAACGCCGAGACTTCAGCCTGCACCGCTTCCAACTGCGTAACTTGTTCGGAGATTTTGCCTTTCAAGTCGGCCTCCACCTTAGCCGACTCTTCCTTGAACGAGGCGATCATGGCATCTCGAGCGGCAATGGTGTCCTTTTTCCCATCCAACTGAGTCGCGATCCGGCCATGATCAACTTCACCAGCAACAAGACTGACTAAAGCTCAGCCCAAACACGCCTTAGCATAGCTCATCTTATCAACGCTCGATAGGGAAGAAACTCCCACTTCGGACTTCGGGTCCCAAACCATCAAGGGCACCCTTGCTGCACTTTTCGCATTCTTTGGCATATCAATTCTCGACGACATATGTGGAGACTTCACATATTGAAACGTGGTGAACCATTCCTCCACGACACCCTCGGGCACCTTCACCTTGGCTGCCCACTCTTCATCAATTGATAAGAAGGATTTCTCGAACAGGGGCGCCTCATCAATCCTCTTTTCACCAGATCTGCGACCGGAGTCGTGCTTCTTCTTTAACCTCTTCTCTGTGCCAGAAGAGGCCCCCACATCGGACATCTTCACCAGTTTCCTCTTTCTCCTTCCCTCCAGCTGAGTGGACTTCACCGACCTCGAAGGAGATGGTAGCTTCTCTGGTTCATCTTCACGTGCTCTGGAGCGCGGCGGCTCAACTATAGCCACCTCGATTCCCACCACATTGGGCTCAGGCTCCACTAGATTGATCGCATCCGCATTCACAACTGGCGGCACCTCGGTAGTTGTCACCTCTGTCATAGACTTCGGGCTCTCCGGAACAGCAGCCGAGGTCGCACTAGACCCCACTTCGGTCGATTTTTTGCTGGCATTCTTCTGACCGGCTGTCCTCTTCACCAAGGCGCGAACTAAATCCCTGCTCATGACGTTGTTTAAACGTAAATCTCGACTTTTTCCAAACTTGGATTGCAGGTCCTTGTTGGGGTACTTACGCCTAAACTCCTTAGCCTCTTTGACAGTATTATAGCCCAGAAATCCGAGGAGCGGATAGTATACTGCATTTAAGCGTAAAATAATCAGGGTTATCGACGACTATTTGACATATACCGAAGTGTTGAAAAATCGTCAGCTATTGAAAATCACTTAACGGGGTCAAACTTTACAGTGGAGACTCCAGGGGAAAAACCAGCAGCTTCAAGCTTTGAATCTACCACAAGCCTGCGGTAATCACGTATATCCCTGTCCAAGCCAGCAAGTGTAATCAACTTCCCACCGAACTCCGGACTAAGCCTCAGCTCTTTCTATTTAGTTTCTTTTTTCTACAAAGGTAAAAGTTCCAACCTGTTAGTACACAGAACAAAACCAAAATCAGAAAGATATATTCGAATTGAAAACACGAAATAAACTTACTTGCTCCGGAATGAATTAACATCGGAATCGTCATCCCGTCAATCCGAGATTCAAGGAAAAATATCTCAGATTGCCACTCTTCCCCAATCCATAACCACTCTTCCTGGAATCCGTGGAGAGTTTCCGGGATATCGGTTATTATCTCACCGACTTTTAACCCATGTTGTGGTTTCGCTCCGGCAAAGAAACAGCACGAAGACTCCGCAACATGCCTCCTCGGACTCTTCTTAAATGCGAAGATGCTCCTCATTTCTTCGCAAGATGGTAACCCCTCGCCCTGCTCGTGTAACAGCACCATCAACCCGATTATCATTTTCTAGCTGTTGGGGGTAATCTGGCACAGCGGTAACCCCCAACTCCGGAGGTATTCCGTGATCAAATTCGGTAAAGGGAATCTTAACCCCGACCTCAAACTTTCGGCAAAAACCCCAACACAACCCGGAGGAGTACTGGTTATCCTTTCTCCTGGATACGGTGCAAAAATCTTCACCGAGGGCGGAATGCGGATCTACTCTCAGAGCATTACTACGTCGGCATCAGTCAAGATGCTTGGCTCGCCTTCAAAGTCGACAGCAGGATCAGGCCACGTCCTCACCGGCCTTCTCCAGTGAGGCACCTCGATGTCGGCCGCGTCCCCTTCGACCACCCAGTCACCATCTTCGTCATCGGGCTTAATATCAAAATGCCCCACCAACATCGGATCCCATCGATAATACTCAAAGGCTAATTCAACCAGCTGTGAGTCATGGTACACCTCCAAGGGAACCGACTCGGTACTCGAAGAACTCGCCACCGTCGTACCCTTTCCCTTCGACGCCATTGACGACACAACAAAAACAAATGCGTAATAAAGAAACGAGTACAAATCAAAAGTGAAACTTACCAAAGAATCAACAAGCAACCAGCGTGCAATGTATCGAACAAGAGGAAACTCTCGAATTTTCAAGTATTGTTCGACAGTAAAAGCAATAGTAGCAAGGATTCAAGAAAGAAAGCAAAAATGAAGAAAGGTTTTTCAGAAATCCCATCCCCCTACTTATTGCCCTAATTTCGGACCGTTGCTATTCTCAAATCGATGGCACGTGTAATCGACACGACTCTTCTTTCTCAACCGGTGCAACTAAGTGGACATTATTTTATTAAAGTAGCTGTTATTGTATAAATCCATAACGGCGCGACTCTTCACACTCTGCATTAACTACGCTCGACCGTTGCGTCTTTTCACGTCTCCGTCATAACCACCCATAATTTACCCAAATTTTATTAAGTGTTTTCACCTTGGATACTAATCTTCACGTCGGAACAGACGACCCACTCCGGTTACCTCATTCAAATCAGAATACCGAAGACAAAGAATGCCCAACTTCTGAATTCCTGCCGATCCGAAGCGTCCAATCGATTGGCAATACCGACGGCCATAACTCCGTATGCCCGCCGATATTGGGGGCCTATCTGTTATCATCCGACTCGGTAAAGCGTAATTAAGGACCCAAAACAGCACTATAGGCAAAGTTGACTCAGATACCGATGTAACTGAGTCGTCCCAGTTCGCACAATAAACCGGTACGACTCCAAACCGAAGTGATCCTTTCCCGCCGAGGTCCATCCAAACCGAGGTCAACATGAACCAAGCTCGTCACCTCCTAAAGCAGGTGACAAGGCACCTACACGCCCCTGTCACAATCTACGAGATTTGTCATCATTCATATGGGGCCCACTGACTCGGCTGGCCATCAAAAGTAGCTTTTCCTAAAAAAGCGTACACGGATCCCAATGTATGTGTCAAAAGTTACTATAAATAGCTGGCTAGTGATACTTGTACGAGATCCGATTCCGAACCTAAAAAAAATAAAAGACGATCTTTTTCATGCAACACGTAACAACCCACAACGGCTTTTCACCTCGGTCCACCTCGGATCGGGGTCATTGTTGAGTTTTGTATTACATATGTTACCCAAATTGCTCATGATTATCATATAAATCCTGCATTAAATCGTTGTTAAGAATCATACGACAACATTTTCCTCGACTTCTTTATATGTATACGATTTTGCTTCGAATGCGATGGTGCAAAAATATATGTTAATCACATCAATTAATGGTGTCGTGTTCGAAAACAAGCCTTTCCGGAGACGTTGATTATTTTTTCGTTTTTGCCTCTATTTACTCTTATTTTCCTCAACTTCTTTAAATGTATACGAATTTACTTCGAAACGCGATGGTGTGAGAAATATATGTTATCCACATCAAATAATGGTGTCGTGTTCGAAAACAAGCCTTTCCGGAGATGTTGATTGATTATTTTTTTGTTTTTTCCCCTATTTACTCTTATTTTCCTCGACTTCTTTAAACGTATACGATTTTGCTTCAAAACGCTATGGTGCGAGAAATATATGTTATCCACATCAAATAATAGTGTCTTATTTGAAAACAAGCCTTTCCGAAGACGTTGATTTATTTTTCGTTTTTGCCCATATTTACTCTTATTTTCCTCGACTTCTTTAATTGTATACGATTTTGCTTCGAAACGCGATGGTGCGAGAAATATATTTTCTTCACATTAAAGATTGGTGCCGTGTTCGAAATCAAGCCTTTCCGGAGACGTTGACTAGTTTTACGTTTTTCCCCTATTTACTCTTATTTTCCTCG
>CACSLK010000107.1:48294-58598 GCA_902706635.1 Striga hermonthica
AGTCAAAACAATTAAACATGTAAAATAACATAAGTTTCATTCTTTCCTCGACTTGACCCAGTTTTACCGAATCACATCAATTTGAACTTTGGACAATTAAGGTCACAACAATAAAAAAAAAATGTAAAAACCTGGTACACTAAAAAAAAAATAGAACGGTACACAGTAACATATAATTTTACCATCTTATTTCTTAAGAAAAAAAAAAATCAACATTTTTAAAGACTAACAAAACAGAGTTACACTTTTCAAAACAATTCAGTAAATATATATAAATAAAGACATTTTATCATGCAATTATGATAGCAAAAGAAAGTAGGAATCTAGAACAACATTTAAACTATCAACAAGTATAATAATTTATAAACATATACATTAACAATATTATTGAAGAAAAAATTTCACATATGCATAATCAGGAAGATTAATAGAAACTCTACCATCTTAAACAACAAACATACAAAATTAACTTTCTTTTCTAAAAATTTAACCAACACTTTATAAGGCCTTAATGCTGTGATAGTTAAGAAATGTCAGCCTATAAATCACTCCAACACGTCATAGCAACAAAGCAGTAATAACAAGACCGAAGCTTTACAATAATCACCTTATATCTTAGAATTCAGAACCATCAATTATCATACCTATACGAATTAAACACAACAGATAAGTACCATATGTGCTTTGATAAAATGTTTACACATTCTAGCAGTAAATAAATAGAATAAACAACAAGGAGAGGCATTAATATATACTTAAAACAAACAAAATCAAACACAACAAAATGCATATTCGGAACATGAATTTCATACCAATAGATTATTAGATGACAATACACTCAGTCCATAGTTCCATTACTGTCAGAGACTAAATCAGAAAGCTTGAAGGACAGATAAACATATATGAACAGATAAACAAACAAAAAAAAAATCCGACTTCAACCACGAATTCGATAGGCCGTATGATATGAATATCTATCATGCGATATATGAGAACGACCAGAATTACGAGAGGATTCGAATAAGTTACCCGTCTTCGGGAAACTACGAGCTATCGGATGGGAAACGGGACGGACGACGGGAATTCCGAACGGCTTCAGAACTCGATTGTAAACCTTGAACGGACGGAACCCGGGCTGCTCGTGAACGGCTCGACCGTTAGCTTGACGAACTGAGGGCGACGCTGACCTCGATGATGGCCGACGACTGAGCTCGGTGAACGGACGTGACAAATGGCCTGCTCGTAGATGCTCTCGCCAGAAAATATAGAGCAGCAGCGATGAGATGGTGATGATGATGAACAGCGGGTGCGGGTTTGCGACAGCGGGGCTCGGCGCTCAATGATCGAACTCAAAGCAACCTAACACTAGCTCCAGATAGCAATGGTAGTGCCCGGAGTGTGGTAGTGTAGCGGCCGTAAGGGAAGATGAACGATGGTGGGTTTTACGTGCTTGCAATTATGAGAGAAGAACGAATTTCTTTTCACTCACTTGCAGGTGAAAGATAGCGAGATATTGGGAGGAAAAAGAAATGGATGAGCTAGAGAAATAGGGGAGAGATTTTTACGTTTAAGTTTCCAACGTATAAAGTATTGAAGCCCATTTAATTGTCATGATAATGATAGTTAAAACAATTCCTTAATGAAAGGATTTCAAATGGTAATTGGCCACCAAATAATTAAAGGGAGAGAGACAAAACGGTTAAGCGAAGAAAAAAAAAATAGATTGGGCATGGGCCGGAAATGACGTGCGATTCGATTACTTAGCGCGTGAATAAAAATTTAAAAGCCCGACCCGGTTCGATACTCGGTTCGGAACTTAATTCGGAATTTAATTCGGCTCGATAGCATTTAAATACACTAAGTAAATAAGAGCATATAATCACGTAATAATAAAATAATCGAGCCCGAAAATTAATCCGAATAAAATAAAATGATTAAAATATTTCAAATAAATCCGAAACAAATGGGGCGCTACAATCTACCCACCTTAAAAAGGAATTCCGACCTCAGAATTCGAAAGAAAAATAATCCAACTAGAAAACAAAAGAGTACAAAAAGGGATCAAAAGGCGAAGTTCGGATACTTCCTCCTAAGCTCGGCTTCGATCTCCCAAGTCGCCTCGGTCTCGTCGTGTCGGCTCCATAGCACCTTCACCAAACTCACTGCCCCGGTTCCTCAGCTGATGGACCTTCTGGTCCAGTACGGCAACCGACACCTCCTCATAGGTGAGGTCTAGCTCGACCTGCAGCTCGCCGCAGTCCACCACATGGTCGGGATCATGTACATATCTACGCAGCATGGAGACATGAAATACATCGTGCACTCCCGACAAGTCCGGTGGCAAAGCTAGCCGATACGCCAAGTCTCCGACTCTTCGACTCGAGCGAGGATCTCAAAAGGCCCGATATAGCGAGGCTTAAGCTTCTCTTTCTTCCCGAAGTGAATCACACCCTTCATAGGTGAGACCTTCAGGAAGACATGATCGCCCACGGCATACTCGTGTTCTTGTCTCTTTCGGTCGGCATAAACCTTTTGCCTCTCTTGGGCAGACTTGATCCTCTTCCGGATCTCATCAACCTGCTCCGAAGTCCTGCAAATGAACTCTGGGCCCATAATCTTTCTCTCTCCAACTTCATCCCAATAAAGAGGAGTCCGAACCTTTCGCCCGTACAAAGCCTCGTACGGTGCCATCTTGATCGAAGAATGATAACTATTATTATAAGTCAACTCGACCAATGGCAAAGAATCCTCCCAAGTTAGGCTACGGTCCAAGACCACAGCCCTAAGAATGTCCTCCAAGTACTGGATCGTTCGCTCCGACTGACCATCTGTCTGAGGATGAAAAGCTATACTGAACTTCAACCTAGTCCCCATGGCTCGGTGCAACGTCTTCCAGAACTGTCCGGTGAACTTCGCATCACGGTCGGACACAATCTTCACGGGTACTCCATGCAATTGAACAATCTCATCGACGAACAATTCGACGTAGTCACTGGCCTTCATTGTCGTCCTGACAGGCAAGAAGTGGGCCGACTTCGTAAGTCGATCCACAATCACCCAAATAGAGTCATGTCCCTTCCACGACCTCGGTAAACCTACCACGAAGTCCATGGTTATACACTCCCATTTCCACATGGGGATATCAAGTGGACTCAAGAGACCCCTCGGTTTCTGGTGTTCAGCCTCCACTTGCTGACACACTAGACACCCATTCACAAACCTCGCTACTTGGCACTTCATACCACGCCACCAGAAGGTTTTCCTCAAGTCTTGGTACATCTTCGTGCTACCAGGGTGAACGGAATAAGGAGCACTATGAGCCTCCTTCATAATCTCGCGTCGCAATTCCAAAACCTCCGGTACACAAAGTCGTCCCTCGAAGACTAAGGCACCATCAGTTGCAATCGCAAATCCTCCAATCCGTCCAGCTAAAGTCAACTTCTTCATCCGGCAAAGGAATCGATCATTCGGCTGCTCGGCTATAATCCTTTCTCGCAAAGTCGGCCCCACAACTAATGATGCCAGCACACCACTAGTTCTCGGAGTGGACTCCACGATCTCTAACTTCAGCCGCTCAAAATCTCGGACTAACTCTTCCTCCCGAGATATGATGAAGTTCAGCGCACCGTGGTTCTTCCGACTCAATGCGTCGGCGACCACATTAGCTTTCCCTGGATGGTAGCTAATTGTGCAATCGTAGTCCTTCACGAGCTCTAACCAACGCCTCTGCCTCATATTGAGCTCCTTCTGCGTGAAGATGTATTTCAAACTCTTGTGGTCCGTGAAAATCTCGCACTTCCCTCCGTAGAGATAGTGCCTCCAGATCTTAAGTGCATGAACCACTGCGGCAAGTTCCAGGTCATGGGTCGGATAATTAACCTCGTGAGGCTTCAACTGCCTCGACACACAACCCAAACCCATCTTCGAAGCATCGCTATAAATAGTGAACTCCAAAGTCGGGTCTGGTATAGTCAACACTGGCGCAGACGTGAGTCTCCTCTTCAACTCTAGAAAACTCGACTCACACTGAAGGCTCCACACAAACTTGATGTTCTTCTTGGTTAAGTTCGTCAGCGGTTGGGCCACCTTCGAGAATCCCTCAATAAAACGCCGATAATATCCTGCCAGTCCTAGAAAGCTGCGGATGTCACTAGTATTCTTCGGTGTATCCCATTTGCTGACAGCCTCAATTTTCCCCGGGTCTACCTCGATTCCACGAGCCGTGACAATGTGGCCTAAGAAAGCCACTCTATCCAGCCAAAACTCACATTTCGAGAATTTCGCGTAGAGCTTCTCCCGACGAAGGGTATCTAGCACAATCCTCAAATGTTCTTTATGCTCCTCTAAATCCTGGGAATACACCAAGATGTCGTCTATGAAGACGATGACGAAGCGATCCAGGTACGGATTGAAAACACGGTTCATCATGTCCATGAACACAGCAGGGGCATTACTCAACCCAAACGGCATGACCACGAACTCGTAATGACCGTACCTTGTTCGGAAGGCGGTCTTCGAGACATCGGACTCCTTGATTTTCAGCTGATGATAACCGGACCACAGATCGATCTTGGAGAATACACTGCCTCTGGTGATGATTTCTTCTCTTCCCCATCTCTAATCATGCTCACTAGGTAGCCTTGGCAACTACCCTTCGCTATTCCCTTCATGGCCTTCAGGGATGATATAATCTTTGGCACGGTTCTCGACTTGGCACCGTAAAACACGATTGATTCTACATCGGTTGGGTGAAGCGTGACCTCCTTCTCTAAGCATCAGATGTCGACACGATAGTGGGTGAGCCAATCCATGCCAAGGATGACATCGAAATCCCGCATGTCAATGATATAAGCATTTGCCTCCACCGTTTGGCCTGCGATCGAAATTTCAAGTCCATGTACCATCGTGTCGGTAGAGGTCGTCTTTCCCAAAGCTAGAGAAACCTCGAGAGCATCGACTCTACTAACATTACGGATTCCCAGTGACTCCAGGCATTGACAAGAGATGAAAGAATGCGTGGCCCCAGTATCACATAAAGCATATATAGGAACATTCGATAAAGATAGCATGACAGACCTTGTACCTGCATTGTTGGCTGTCTTCTCCTGAGTAAGAGCATAAACTCGGGCTGGGGCTCGCTGCTGCTGCTGCTGCTGCTGAGGTGGCCTACGAGGTTCTGGGCAGGCACGAGAGAAATGGCCCTTCTTCTGGCAGTTGAAACAAGTCATGTCGGCAGCCCAACACATGTTGGCCTTGTGGACTCGTCCGCATGTTCGACAAGGCGGCGGTCCTACTGGGATCTGCTGGATAGGCTAAACTATCTGGGCCATAAACTGCTGCTGGGGCTGACGGGGGACCAGGGTTAGGGCGCTTGCCCTTCTTGCGGTTCTGATGGTCGATCTTCCTCTTGCTAGAGCTAGAGGATGGGGGAACAGCAGTGAAAGGGGCAGGATGCTGATAAGAGATCTGAGGAATGATAGGTGGCTGAGAGATGAGCGAAGGTGCAGTCTGAGTGGTTTGAGAAGCATGATAATAGGAGGGAACTGGAGCTATCGAGACCAAACAACTCTCAACCTCCTGAGCTCGCAGAACGGTATCGGCATAAGGCATTACTCCATGGCTCCCTACAAGCTCGCGAATTCGCTGATTCTGCCCTTTCAGATATTTTCGGGCTTTCTTCGCATCGGTATTAACCATTTTGCCAGCGAAGATGCTCATGCGAGTGAAGTTGCGCGTGCACTCGTCCACGCTAGCGTTCCCCTGCTGGAGATGCCAAAATTCCTGCTCCATGCGATCACGGAAACGTTGGGGAAGGAATTTGTCTCGGACGATATCCTTCATACGCTCCTAGGTGAGAGCTTCACGCTCAGCCTGTGGCCTTAAGGCCCAGTAATCAATCCACCAGTCTGAAGCGTCCATCTTCATCTGAAAGCCAGCCAGAGAGACGCGCTGTGGCTGAGTGAGAGGGAGCACAACGAAGATCTTATCCAACTCCTTCATCCACTCCAACACGACAGTGGGACTCTCAGTCCCCGTGAAAGTAGGCGGATGCATTCCCTGGAACTGAAAGATAAGCCTCGGAAAATCCCGGTCTGGATCGGGAGGAGCATGCTGACGAGGCGAAGGAGGCGGGGACGGAGACGATTGCCTGTTGCGAGCATTGCGTCTAGCCATAACTCTACATAGAATGATCCGAAGAGTTTTGCACCGACAAAAATTATCAATTCTGGAGTTCAACGCTGAAACACTAGAATTCATTACATAATGTGGTGGGTAGTCCTAAGACCCAATAATATGAACAATAAACAAAACTCATACCTCGAATTGGCGCGGCGAGACGAAGCGAATGGTCAATGATCATTAACACAATACACTAGAGATAGTCTACAGAAACGCAGACTAGCTCTGATACCATACTGTAACGCCCCGTTTTATTTTAAAGAGTTTACCAAATATTTTTATAAAAATCAGAGTAAAATTTTTAGCAAAAATTCCAATTTAAAACTTTAGACTCTATCGGGCGCTACAATAACTACTAGCAAAATAATCAACAAGTAAAAACATAAGAATCTACACATACATACTAGTAAACATAATAACCAAAACAGAACTTATATAAGTATCCGAAAATCAACATGAGTTCAAAGATCCAGAATCCGATCATAAAGTCAAACATATCAACAAAAGCATCATAAACAAAGGTAACATGACAATCCAACGATAAAGGAAAAGAGCGGAAGCAAAAGACACGACATATCCATGACCACTGCTCGCTTGTCTCTCACTGTCGCCACCAACAATGCTCAACCTAAAGATAGGGAGATGAAACAAAAGGACAAAAATAAATAATGGGGGTGAGCAAAACCACTATGCTCACCAATATCGCATAAGTCTATCTCGCATAAAGATCCAAATCCATAAATAGAGTATGCATAGAATCCAGGTCTAACACCCTATATGGCCCTATCGCAAACCTCCTATGTACATACAACAACCTTCCGATCAGATATCAGCAAGGAAGTAACAGGAAACATTCCCACCCCGGCTCAACACGGGCTAAGGGATCCTTTCCAGGAGACAGTCGAGATGTTTTTCCCCAACACACGGGCTAGGGCGTCCTCCTCCCGGATACGACGGGCAGGTGACCTCGCACTGCTTATGCATTCATCAAAGACACTAAAGGTGAGACGCCCCTGGCGGTGTAACACACTAGACTAGGGTTCTCAGGCATACTAAAGTTATCGAGATGAACATACGAAATAACGAAATGCGATAATTATAGATACACAAACTGTACCCACCTGAAACTGAAGAGAATGAAGGCGAATGCTCGTTCAAACAACGAGGGCTCGACTTCTCTTAATCTACAAATTATGGTTTAATTATTACTATGGGTTTTGCTTGAAATACAATATACACCATTCAAATCACATAAGGCACGTTTAGCAGCATTTATGGCCCGACAATTCAGTCAAAACAATTAAACATGTAAAATAACATAAGTTTCATTCTTTCCTCCACTTGACCCAGTTTTACCGAATCACATCAATTTGAACTTTGGACAATTAAGGTCACAACAATAAAAAAAAAAATAATGTAAAAACCTGGTACACTAAAAAAAATAGAACAGTACACAGTAACATATAATTTTACCATCTTATTTCTTAATAAAAAAAATCAACATTTTTAAAGATTAACAAAACAGAGTTACACTTTTCAAAACAATTCAGTAAATATATATATATAAAGACATTTTATCATGCAATTATGATAGCAAAAGAAAGTAGGAATCTAGAACAACATTTAAACTATCAACAAGTATAATAATTTATAAACATATATATTAATAATATTATTGAATAAAAAATTTCACATATGCATAATCAGGAAGATTAATTGAAACTCTGCCATCTTAAACAACAAACATACAAAATTAACTTTCTTTTCTAAAAATTTAACTAACACTTTATAAGGCCTTAATGCTATGATAGTTAAGAAATGTCAGCCTATAAATCACTCTAACACGTCATAGCAACAAAGCAGTAATAACAAGACCGAAGCTTTACAATAATCACCTTATATCTTAGAATTCAGAACCATCAATTATCATACCTATACGAATTAAACACAACAGATAAGTACCATATATGCTTTGATAAAATGTTTACACATTCTAGCAGTAAATAAATAGAATAAACAGCAAGGAGAGGCATTAATATATACTTAAAACAAACAAAATCAAACACAACAAAATGCATATTCGGAACATGAATTGCATACCAATAGATTATTAAATGACAATACACTCAGTCCATAGTTCCATTACTGTCAGAGACTAAATCAGAAAACTTGAAGGACAGATAAACATATATGAATAGATAAACAAACCAAAAAAAAATCCGACTTCAACCACGAATTCGATAGCCCGTATGATATGAATATCTATCATGCTATATATGAGAACGACCGGAACAACGAGAGGATTCGAATAAGTTACCCGTCTTTGGGAAACTATGAGCTATCGGATGGGAAACGGGACGGACGACGGGAATTCCGAACGGCTTCAGAACTCGATTGTAAACCTTGAACGGACGGAACCCGGGCTGCTCGTGAACGGCTCGACCGTTAGCTTGACGAACTGAGGGCGACGCTGACCTTGATGATGGCCGACGACTGAGCTCGGTGAACGGACGTGACAAACGGCCTGCTCGTAGATGCTCTGGCCGGAAAATATAGAGCAGCGGCGATGAGATGGTGATGATGATGAATAGCGGGTGCGGGTTTGCGACAGCGGGGCTCAGCACTCAATGATCGAACTCAAAGCAACCTAACACTAGCTCCTGATAGCAATGGTGGTGCCCGGAGTGCGGTGGTGCAGCGGCCGTGAGGGAAAATGAACGATGGTGGGTTTACGTGCTTGCAATTATGAGAGAAGAATGAATTTCTTTTCACTCACTTGCAGGTGAAAGATAGCGAGATATTGGGAGGAAAAAGAAATGGATGAGCTAGAGAAATAGGGGAGAGATTTTTACGTTTAAGTTTCCAACGTATAAAGTATTGAAGCCCATTTAATTGTCATGATAATGATAGTTAAAACAATTCCTTAATGAAAGGATTTCCAATGGTAATTGGCCACCAAATAATTAAAGGGAGAGAGACAAAACGGTTAAGCGAAGAAAAAAAAAAGATTGGGCATGGGCCGGAAATGACGTGCGGTTCGATTACTTAGCGCGTGAATAAAAATTTAAAAGCCCGACCCGGTTCGATACTCGGTTCGGAACTTAATTAGGAATTTAATTCGGCTCGATAGTAATTAAATACACTAAGCAAATAAGAGCATATAATCACGTAATAATAAAATAATCGAGCCCGAAAATTAATCCGAATAAAATAAAATGATTAAAATATTTCAAATAAATCTGAAACAAATGGGGCGCTACAAAGAAGAACTCTCTGCTGTTAAGAAAACGGTGGTCGGTGATGATGATGACGTGTCCTCGGTGCTGCTGCGGGAAGCGAGAGAATCCCCTTTTTGTTTTTTGACAGCATCGAGAGGGAGAGTTGAGAAGAAAGTGAAAAAGCTGCGGGGAAAGATATGTTGAGCTGAGGGTTCCTCTATTAAAATAACATTGGGTCTAGGTTTCTTCCCTTCCAAGACACACACACATTACAAGAGAGAGAAAGAGAGAAATCGGTTCTTGGCGGGTGCGGGTCTCGGGCCACTACCGCGGGCGCGGGGCGCGACTTCGAGTCGGTTCTCTCGGTTCTCGATACTTAGCAATATATAATTGTTCGGGCTCGGATCATCGCACGATAAATTAAAATAATGACCGTAAATATATATTTATGTAATACACATAATAATATTATTATTATTACACATTAATCACATAATATCAATTTAGGCAAATAGACAATTAATGACCTTTAGACGATTAATATTAATAATAATAATAATAATCCAAGCAGTAATAATTTAAATAATAATAGGAATAATAAAGATAATAAATAATACACCCAATTACTCCATATTCAAACGGGGTATTACAACTCACTCCCTTTAACTCCTCGAGGACATGTCTACTAGTAGGCTTATGATCTACACCATAATCTTCTTCCAAGAACCTAGCATTCGTGCTAACAATTACTTTCTGGTCCTCGAGACTATAAAATAGACCACCTTTCGTTTCCTTAGGATATCCCACAAACAACCTTACTTCTATTCTCAGTTCCAACTTATCAGTATCGGTTCTCAGCACATGTGCTGGACTACCCCAAATCCAAAGATGCCTCAGACTGGGCTT
>CACSLK010000113.1:29426-41824 GCA_902706635.1 Striga hermonthica
AAAATCGTAAACGTCTAAAGAAGTCCAGAAAAATAAGGGTAAATAGGGGCAAGAACGAAAAAATAATCAGCGTCTCTGGAAAGACTTGTTTTCGAACACAACACCATTATTTGATGTGAATAACATATTTTTATCGCACCATCGTGTTTTGAAGCAAAGTCGAATACGTTTAAAAAAGTCAAGGAAAATAAGCGTAAATATGGGAAAGAACTATAAAATAATCAATGTTTCCAGAAAGACAATTTTTCGAACACGACACCATAATTTGATGTGGATAACTTATCTTTATTGCACCATCGTGTTTTCAAGAAAAATCGTATACGTTTAAAAAAATCAAGGAAAATAAGGGTAAATAGGGAAAGAACGAAAAAATAATCAACGTCTCTGGAAGAACTTGTTTTCGAACACGGGACCATAATTTGATGTGGATAACATATCTTTATCACTCCATCGTGTTTTGAAACAAATCGTATACGTTTAACAAAGTCAAGGAAAATAAGGGTAAATAGGGGCAAGATCGAAAAAATAATCAACGTCTCAGGAAAGACTTGTTTTCGAACACGACACCATTATTTGATGTGGATAACATATTTTTATCTCACCATCGTGTTTTGAGGCAAAATCGTATACAATTAGAAAACACAAGGAAAATAAAGGTAAATAGGGGCAAGAACGAAAAAATAATCAACGTCTGCGGAAAGACTTGTTTCGAATACGGAACCATTGTTTGATGTGAATAACATATCTGTATCACACCATCGTGTTTTGAAGCAAAATCGTATTCATTAAAAAAAATCAAAGAAAATAAGGGTAAATAGGGGCAAGAACGAAAACATAATCAATATCTATGGAAAGACTTGTTTTCGAACACGACACCATTATTTGATGTGGATAACATATCTTTATCGCACCATCGTGTTTTGAAGCAAAATCGTATACATTTAAAAAAGTACAAAAAAATAAGGGTAAATAGGGGCAAGAACGAAAAAATAATCAACGTCTCCGGAAAGACTTGTTTTCAAACAAAACACCATTATTTGATGTGGATAACAAATTTTTATCACACCACCGTGTTTTGAAGCAAAATCGAATACGTTTAAAAACAGTCAAGGAAAATAAGGGTAAACCGGGGCAAGAACAAAAAAATAATCAACGTCTCCGGAAAGACCTGTTTTCGAACACGACACTATTATTTGATGTGGATAACATATTTTTATCGCACCATCGTGTTTTGAAGCAAAAAATCGTATACGATTAGAAAAAGTCAAAGAAAATAAAGGTAAATAGGGGTAAGAACGAAAAAATAATCAACGTCTCCGGAAAGACATGTTTTCGAACACGATACCATAATTTGATGTGGGTAACATATCTTTATCGCACCATCGTGTTTTGAATCAAAATCGTATACGTTTAATAAAGTCAAGGAAAATAAGGGTAAATAGGGGCAAGAACGAAAAAATAATCAACGTCTCTGGAAAAGACTTGTTTTCGAACACGGCATCATTATTTGATGTGGATAATATATTTTTATCGCACAATCGTGTTTGAAGTAAAATCGTACATGTTTAAAAAAGTCAAGGAAATTAATGGTAAATAGGGGCAAGAACGAAAAAATAATCAATGTCTCCGGAAAGATTTGTTTTCGAACACGACACCATTATTTGATGTGAATAACATATGTTTATCGCACCATCGTGTTTTAAATCAAAATCGTTACGTTTAAAAAGGACAACGGAAATGAGGGTAAATAAGGGCAAGAACGATAAAATAATCAACGTCTCCGGAAATATTTGTTTTCGAACACGGCACTATTATTTGATGTGAATAATATATCTTTATCTCACCATCGTGTTTTGAAGCAAAATCGTATACGTTTGAAAAAGCCCAGAAAAATAAGGGTAAATAGGGGCAAGAACGATAAAACAATCAACGTCTCCGGAATTTGATGTGGATAACATATCTTTATCGCACCATCGTGTTTTGAACCAAAATCGTAAATGTCTAAAAAAGTCCAGAAAAATAAGGGTAAATAGGGGCAAGAACGAAAAAATCATCAACGTCTCTGGAAATACTTGTATTCTAACACAACACCATTATTTGATGTGGATAACATATTTTATCGCACCATCGTGTTTTGAAGCAACATCTAATAAGTTTAAAAAAGTCAAGGAAAATAAGGGTAAATAGGGGCAAGAACGAAAAAATAATCAATGTTTCCAGAAAGACATGTTTTCGAACACGACACCATAATTTGATGTGGATAACATATCTTTATTGCACCATCGTGTTTTGAAGCAAAATCGTATACGTTTAAAAAAGTCAACGAAAATAAGGGTAAATAGGGCAAGAACGAAAAAATAATCATTGTCTCCGGAAGAACTTGTTTTCGAACACGGGACCATAATTTTATGTGGATAACATTATCTTTATCGCACCATCGTGTTTTGAAACAGAATCGTATACGTTTAATAAAGTCAAGGAAAATAAGGGTAAATAGGGGCAAGATCGAAAAAATAATCAACGTCTCCGGAAAGACTTGTTTTCGAACACGACACCATTATTTGATGTGGATAACATATTTTTATCTCACCATCGTGTTTTGAAGCAAAATCGTATACGATTAGAAAAGACAAGGAAAATAAAGGTAAATAGGGCAAGAACGAAAAAATAATCAACGTCTGCGGAAAGACTTGTTTCGAATACGGAACAATTATTTGATGTGAATAACATATCTTTATCGCACCATCATGTTTTGAAGCAAAATCGTGTACGATTAGAAAAGTCAAGGAAAATAAGGGTAAACACGGCAAGAACAAAAAAATAATCATTGTCTCCGGAAGAACTTGTTTTCGAACACGGGACCATAATTTTATGTGGATAACATTATCTTTATCGCACCATCGTGTTTTGAAACAGAATCGTATACGTTTAATAAAGTCAAGGAAAATAAGGGTAAATAGGGGCAAGAACGAAAACATAATCAATATCTCCAGAAAGACTTGTTTTCGAACACGACACCATTATTTGATGTGGATAACATATCTTTATTGCCCCATCGTGTTTTGAAGCAAAATCGTATACGTTTAAAAAAGTCCAGAAAAATAAGGGTAAATAGGGGCAAGAACGAAAAAATAATCAACGTCTCCGGAAAGACTTGTTTTCGAACATAACACCATTATTTGATGTGGATAACATATTTTTATCGCACCATCGTGTTTTGAAGCAAAATCGAATACGTTTAAAAAAGTCAAGGAAAATAAGGGTAAATAGGGGCAAGAACGAAAAAATAATCAATGTTTCCAGAAAGACTTGTTTTCGAACACGACACCATAATTTGATGTGGATAACATATATTTATTGCACCATCATGTTTTGAAGCAAAATCGTACACGTTTAAAAAAAGGCAAGAAAAATAAGGGTAAATAGGACAAGAACGAAAAAATAATCAACGTCTCCGAAAAGACTTGTTTTCGAACACGACACCATTATTTGATGTGGATAACATATTTTTATCGCACCATCATGTTTTGATGCAAAGTTGTATACGCTTAAAAAAAGTCAAGGAAAATAAGGGTAAATAGGGGCAAGAACGAAAAAATAATCAATGTCTCTGGAAAGACTTATTTTCGAACACGGCACCATTATTTGATGTGGATAATATTTTTTTATCAAACCATCGGGTTTTGAAGTAAAATTGTATACGTTTAAAAAAGTCCAGAAAAATAAGGGTAAATAGGGGTAAGAACGAAAAAATAATCGTCTCGGGAAAGACTTGTTTTCAAACACAACACCATTATTTGATGTGGATAACATATTTTTATCGCACAATCGTGTTTTGAAGCAAAATCGTACACGTTTAAAAAATTCAAAAGAAAATAAGGGTAAATAGGGGCAAGAACAATAAAATAATCGTCTCCGAAAAGACTTGTTTTCGAACACGGCATCATTATTTGATGTGGATAATATATTTTTATCGCACAATCGTGTTTTGAAGTAAAATCGTACACGTTTAAAAAAGTCCAGAAAAATAAGGGTAAATAGGGGCAAGAACGAAAAAATAATCAACGTCTCTGGAAAGACTTGTTTTCAAACACAACACCATTATTTGATGTGGATAACATATTTTTATCGCACCATCATATTTTGAAGCAAAATTGTATACACTTAAGAAATTCAAGGAAAATAAAGGTAAATAGGGGCTATAACGAAAAAATAACCAATGTCTCCGAAAAGACTTATTTTCGAACACGGCACCATTATTTGATGTGAATAATATTTTTTTATCAAACCATCGTGTTTTGAAGCAAAATCGTATACGTTTAAAAAAGTCAAAGGAAAATAAGGGTAAATAGGGGCAAGAAAGATAAAATAATCATCTCCGAAAAGACTTGTTTTCGAACACAGCATCATTATTTGATGTGGATAATATATTTTTATCGCACAATCGTGTTTTGAAGTAAAATCGTACATGTTTAAAAAAGTCAAGGAAATTAATGGTAAATAGGGGCAAGAACGAAAAAATAATCAATGTCTCCGGAAAGATTTGTTTTCGAACACGGCACCATTATTTGATGTGAATAACATATCTTGATCGCACCATCGTATTTTGAAGCAAAATCGCATACGTTTAAAAAAGTCAACAAAAATAAGGGTAAATAGGGGCAAGAACGAAAAAATAATCAACGTCTCCGGAAAGACTTGTTTTCAAACACAACACAATTATTTGATGTGGATAACATATCTTTGTCGCACCACCGTGTTTTGAAGCAAATCGAATACGTTTAAAAAAGTCAAGGAAAATAAGGGTAAACAAGGGCAAGAACGAAAAAATAATCAACGTCTCTGGAAAGACTCGTTTTCGAACATGACACCATTGTTTGATGTGGACAACATATTTTTATCGCACCATCATGTTTTGAAGCAAAATCGTATACGTTTAAAAAAGTCAAGAAAAATAAGGGTAAACCGGGGAAAGAACGAAAAAATAATAAACGTCTCCGGAAAGACCTGTTTTCGAACACGACACCATTATTTGATGTGGATAACATATTTTTATCGCACCATCGTGTTTTGAAGCAAAATCGTATACGATTAGAAAAGTCAAAGAAAATAAAGGTAAATAGGGGTAAGAACGAAAAAATAATCAACGTCTCCGGAAAGACTTGTTTTCGAACACGGCACCATAATTTGATGTGGATAACATATCTTTATCGCACCATCATGTTTTGAATCAAAATCGTATACGTTTACTAAAGTCAAGGAAAATATGGGTAAATAGGGGCAAGAACGAAGAAATAATCAACGTCTCTGGAAAAGACTTGTTTTCGAACGCGGCATCATTTTTTGATGTGGATAATATATTTTTATCGCACAATCGTGTTTTGAAGTAAAATCGTACATGTTTAAAAAAGTCAAGGAAATTAATGGTAAATAGGGGCAAGAAAGAAAAAATAATCAATGTCCCCGGAAAGATTTTTTTTCGAACACAGCACCATTAATTGATATGAATGACATATCTTTATCGCACCATCGTGTTTTGAAGCAAAATCGTATGCGTTTAAAAAAGTCAACAAAAATGAGGGTAAATAGGGGCAAGAACGAAAAAATAATCATCGTCTCAGGAAAGATTTGTTTTCGAACACGGCACTATTATTTGATGTGAATAACATATCTTTATCTCACCATCGTGTTTTGAAGTAAAATCGTATACGTTTAAAAAGTCCAGAAAAATAAGGGTAAACAGGGGCAAGAACGAAAAAACAATCAACGTCTCCGGAAAGACTTGTTTTCGAACACAACACCATTATTTTATGTGGATAACATATCTTTATTGCACCATCATGTTTTGAAGCAAAATCGTATACGTTTAAAAAAAGGCAAAGAAAATAAGGGTAAATAGGGAAAAACGAAAAAATAATCAACGTCTCCGGAAAGACTTGTTTTCGAACACGACACCATTATTTGATGTGGATAACATATTTTTATCGCACCATCATGTTTTGAAGCAAAATCGTACATGTTTAAAAAAGTCAAAGGAAAATAAGGGTAAATAGGGGCCAGAACGATAAAATAATCGTCTCCGAAAAGACTTGTTTTTGAACACGGCATCATTACTTGATGTGGATAATATATTTTTATCGCACAATCGTGTTTTGAAGTATAATCGTACACATTTAAAAAAGTCAAGAAAAATAATGGTAAATAGGGTAAGAACGAAAAAATAATCAATGTCTCTGGAAAGATTTGTTTTCGAACACGGCACCATTATTTGATTTGAATAACATATCTTTATCTCACCATCGTGTTTTGAAGTAAAATTGTATACATTTAAAAATGTCCAGAAGAATAAGGGTAAATAGGGGCAAGAACGAAAAAATAATCGTATCCGGAAAGACTTGTTTTCAAACACAACACCATTATTTAATGTGGATAACATATTTTTATCGCACCATCGTGTTTTGAAGCAAAATCGAATACGTTTAAAAAAGTCAAGGAAAATAAGGGTAAACAGGGGCAAGAACGAAAAAATAATCAACGTCTCCGGAAAGACTCGTTTTCGAACACGACACCATTATTTGATGTGGATAACATATTTTTATCGCACCATCATGTTTTGAAGCAAAATTGTATACGTTTAAAAAAGTCAAGGAAAATAAGGGTAAACCGGGGCAAGAACGAAAAAATAATCAACGTCTCCGGAAAGACCTGTTTTCGAACACGACACCATTATTTGATGTGGATAACATATTTTTATCGCACCATCGTGTTTTGAAGCAAAATCGTATACGATTAGAAAAGTCAAAGAAAATAAAGGCAAATAGGGGTAAGAACGAATAATAATCAACGTCTCCGGAAAGACTTGTTTTCGAACACGGCACCATAATTTGATGTGGATAACATATCTTTATCGCACCATCGTGTTTTGAATCAAAATCGTATACATTTAATAAAGTCAAGGAAAATAAAGGTAAATAGGGGCAAGAACGAAAAAATAATCAATGTTTCCAGAAAGACAAGTTTTCGAACACGACACCATAATTTGATGTGGATAACATATCTTTATTGCACCATGTGTTTTGAAGCAAAATCGTATACGTTTAAAAAAGTCAAGGAAAATAAGGGTAAATAGGGCAAGAACGAAAAAATAATCAACGTCTCCGGAAGAACTTGTTTTCGAACACGAAACAAAAATTTGATGTGGATAACATATCTTTATCGCACCATCGTGTTTTGAAACAAAATCATATACGTTATAAAGTCAAGGAAAATAAGGGTAAATAGGGGCAAGATCGAAAATATAATCAACGTCTCCGGAAAGACTTGTTTTCGAACACGACACCATTATTTGATGTGGATAACATATTTTTATCTCACCATCGTGTTTTGAAGCAAAATCGTATACGATTAGAAAACACAAGGAAAATAAAGGTAACTAGGGGCAAGAACGAAAAAATAATCAACGTCTCCGGAAAGACTTGTTTTCGAACACGACATCATTATTTGATGTGGATAACATATTTTTATCGCACCATCATGTTTTGAAGCAAAGTTGTATACCCTTAAAAAGAGTCAAGGAAAATAAGGGTAAATAGGGGCAAGAACGAAAAAATAATCAATATCTCCGGAAAGACTTATTTTCGAACACGGCACCATTATTTGATGTGGATAATATTTCTTTTGTCAAACCATCGAGTTTTGAAGTAAAATTGTATACGGTTAAAAAAGTCCAGAAAAATAAGGGTAAATAGGGGCAAGAATGAAAAAATAATCGTCTCCGGAAAGACTTGTTTTCAAACACAACACCATTATTTGATGTGGATAACATATTTTTATTGCACAATCGTGTTTTGAAGCAAAATCGTACACGTTTAAAAAAGTCAGAAGAAAATAAGGGTAAATAGGGGCAAGAACGATAAAATAATCGTCTCCGAAAAGACTTGTTTTCGAACACGGCATCATTATTTGATGTGGATAATATATTTTTATCGCACAATCGTGTTTTGAAGTAAAATCGTACACGTTTAAAATAGTCCAGAAAAATAAGGGTAAATGGGGGCAAGAACGAAAAAATAATCAACGTCTTCGGAAAGACTTATTTTCAAACACAGCACAATTATTTGACGTGGATAACATATTTTTATCGCACCATCATGTTTTGAAGCAAAATTGTATACGCTTAAAAAATTCAAGGAAAGTAAAGGTAAATAGGGGCTAGAACGAAAAAATAACCAATGTCTCCAAAAAGACTTATTTTCGAACACGACACCATTATTTGATGTGAATAATATTTTTTTTATCAAACCATCGTGTTTTGAAGTAAAATCGTATACGTTTAAAAAGGTCAAAGGAAAATAAGGGTAAATAGGGGCAAGAACGATAAAATAATAGTCTCCGAAAAGACTTGTTTTCGAACACGTCATCATTATTTGATGTGGATAATATATTTTTATCGCACAATCGTGTTTTGAAGTAAAATCGTACATGCTTAAAAAAGTCAAGGAAATTAATGGTAAATAGGGGCAAGAACGAAAAAATAATCAATGTCTCCGGAAAAATTTGTTTTCGAACACGACACCATTATTTGATGTGAATAACATATCTTTATCACACCATCGTGTTTTGAAGCAAAATCGTATACGTTTAAAAAAGTCAACGAAAATAAGGGTAAATAGGGGCAAGAACGATAAAATAATCAACGTCTCCGGAAAGATTTGTTTTCGAACACGGCACTATTATTTGTTTTGAATAACAAATCTTTATCTCACCATCGTGTTTTGAAGTAAAATCGTATACGTTTAAAAAAGTCCAGAAAAATAAGGGTAAATAGGGGCAAGAACGAAAAAACAATCAACGTCTCTGGAAAGACTTGTTTTCGAACAGAACACCATTATTTGATGTGGATAACATATTTTTATCGCACCATCGTGTTTTGAAGCAAAATCAAATACGTTTAAAAAAGTCCAGAAAAATAAGGGTAAATATGGGCAAGAACGAAAAAATAATCAATGTTTCTAGAAAGACAAGTTTTCGAACACGACACCATAATTTGATGTGGATAACATATCTTTATTGCACCATTGTGTTTTGAAGCAAAATCATATAAGTTTAAAAAAGTCAAGGAAAATAAGGGTAAATAGGGCAAGAACGAAAAATAATCATCTCCGGAAGAACTTGTTTTCGAACACGGGACCATAATTTGATGTGGATAACATATCTTTATCACACCATCGTGTTTTGAAACAAAATCGTATACGTTTAATAAAGTCAAGGAAAATAAGGGTAAATAGGGACAACATCGAAAAAATAATCAACGTCTCCGGAAAGACTTGTTTTCGAACACGACACTATTATTTGATGTGGATAACATATTTTTATCTCAGCATCGTGTTTTGAAGCAAAATCGTATACAATTAGAAAATACAAGGAAAATAAAGGTAAATAGGGGCAAGAATGAAAAAATAATCAACGTCTGCGGAAAGACTTGTTTCGAATACGGAACCATTATTTGATGTGAATAACATATCTTTATCACACCATCGTGTTTTGAAGCAAAATCGTATACATTTAAAAAAATCAAGGAAATTAAAGGTAAATATGGGCAAGAACGAAAACATAATTAATATCTCCGGAAAGACTTGTTTTCGAACACGACACCATTATTTGATGTGGATAACATATCTTTATCGCACCATCGTGTTTTGAAGCAAAATCGTATACGTTTAAAAAAGTCCAGAAAAATAAGGGTAAATAGGGACAAGAACGAAAAAATAGTCAACGTCTCCGGAAAGACTTGTTTTCGAATATAACACCATTATTTGATGTGGATAACATATTTTTATCGCACCATCGTGTTTTGAAGCAAAATCGAATACGTTTAAAAAAAGTCGAGGAAAATAAGGGTAAATAGGGGCAAGAACGAAAAAATAATCAATGTTTCCAGAAAGACTTGTTTTCGAACACGACACCATAATTTGATGTGAATAACATATCTTTATTGCACCATCGTGTTTTGAAGCAAAATCGTATACGTTTAAAAAAGGCGAAGAAAATAAGGGTAAATAGGGCAAGAACGAAAAAATAATCAACGTCTCCGGAAAGACTTGTTTTTGAACATGACACCAATATTTGATATGGATAACATATTTTTATCGCACCATCATGTTTTGAAGCAAAGTTGTATACGCTTAAAAAAAGTCAAGGAATATAAGGGTAAATAGAGGCAAGAACGAAAAAATAATCAATGTCTCCGGAAAGACTTATTTTCGAACACGGCACCATTATTTGATGTGGATAATTTTTTTTTTATCAAACCATCGGGTTTTGAAGTAAAATTGTATACGTTTAAAAGAATCCAGAAAAATAAGGGTAAATAGGGGCAAGAACAAAAAAATAATCGTCTCCGGGAAGACTTGTTTTCAAACACAACACCATTATTTGATGTGGATAACATATTTTTATCGCACAATCGTGTTTTGAAGCAAAATCGTACACGTTTAAAAATGTCAAAAGAAAATAAGGGTAAATAGGGGCAAGAACGATAAAATAATCGTCTCCGAAAAGACTTGTTTTCGAACACAACATCATTATTTGATGTGGATAATATATTTTTATCGCACAATCGTGTTTTGACGTAAAATCGTACATGTTTAAAAAAGTCAAGGAAATTAATGGTAAATAGGGGCAAGAACGAAAAAATAATCAATGTCTCTGGAAAGATTTGTTTTCGAACACGACACCATTATTTGATGTGAATAACATATCTTTATCGCACCATCGTGTTTTGAAGCAAAATCGTATACGTTTAAAAAAGTCAACGAAAATAAGGGTAAATAGGGGCAAGAACGAAAAAATAATTAACGTCTTCGGAAAGATTTGTTTTCGAACACGACACTATTATTTGATTTGAATAACATATCTTTATCTCACCATCGTGTTTTGAAGTAAAATCGTATACGTTTAAAAAAGTCCAGAAAAATAAGGGTAAATAGGGGCAAGAACGAAAAAACAATCAACGTCTCCGGAAAGACTTGTTTTCGAACACAACACCATTATTTGATGTGGATAACATATCTTTATCGCACCATCGTGTTTTGAAGCAAAATCGTAAACGTCTAAAAAAGTCCAGAAAAATAAGGGTAAATAGGGGCAAGAACGAAAAAATAATCAACGTCTCTGGAAAGACTTGTTTTCGAACAGAACACCATTATTTGATGTGGATAACATATTTTTATCGCACCATCGTGTTTTGAAACAAAATCAAATAAAAAGTCAAGGAAAATAAGGGTAAATAGGGGCAAGAACTAAAAAATAATCAATGTTTCCAAAAAGACAAGTTTTCGAACACGACACCATAATTTGATGTGGATAACATATCTTTATTGCACCATTGTGTTTTGAAGCAAAATCGTACACGTTTAAAAAAGTCAAGGAAAATAAGGGTAAATAGGGCAAGAACGAAAAAATAATCGTTCCTGGAAGAACTTGTTTTCGAACACGGGACCATAATTTGATGTGGATAACATATCTTTATCGCACCATCATGTTTAGAAACAAAATCGTATACGTTTAATAAAGTCAACGAAAATAAGGGTAAATAGGGGCAAGATCGAAAAAATAATCAACGTCTCCGGAAAGACTTGTTTTCGAACACGACACCATTATTTGATGTGGATAATATATTTTTATCTCACCATCGTGTTTTGAAACAAAATCGTATACGATTAGAAAACACAAGGAAAATAAAAGTAAATAGGGGCAAGAACGAAAAAATAATCAACGTCTGCGGAAAGACTTGTTTCGAATACAGAACCATTATTTGATGTGAATAACATATCTTTATCGCACCATCGTGTTTTGAAGCAAAAACGTATACATTTAAAAAATCAAGGAAAATAAAGGTACATAGGGGCAAGAACGAAAACATAATCAATATCTCCGGAAAGACTTGTTTTCGAACACGACATCATTATTTGATGTGGATAACATATCTTTATCGCACCATTGTGTTTTGAAGCAAAATCGTATACGTTTAAAAAAGTCCAAAAAAATAAGGGTAAATAGGGGCAAGAACGAAAAATTAATCAACGTCTCCGGAAAGACTTGTTTTTGAACATAACACCTTTATTTGATGTGGATAACATAATTTATTGCACCATCGTGTTTTGAAGCAAAATCGAATACGTTTAAAAAAGTCAAGGAAAAAAGGGTAAATAGGGGCAAGAACAAAAAAATAATCAATGTTTCCAGAAAGACTTGTTTTCGAACACGACACCATAATTTGATGTGGATAACATATTTTTATTGCACCATCGTGTTTTGAAGCAAAATCGTATACGTTTAAAAAAGGCAAGGAAAATTAGGGTAAATAGGGCAAGAACGAAAAAATTATCAACGTCTCC
>CACSLK010000116.1:27839-39397 GCA_902706635.1 Striga hermonthica
GTGGCTTTCGAGGCCCGAGCACGCCGAGAGCCAATGGTCGAGACGATCCGAGAAGGCCGAGAAAAGGGCCAAAACCACGCATGCATGGCCTAAAAGACGGGTACGAGCCCATATGCGACGTTCACGAGGAAGGCGACGTGAGACGTGGACACACGCATGGCTTCGGGCTTATCACACGAGGTCAAGACGCGCATGGTCAAGACAAGAACACCCTGCAGGTCGACGACGAGGATTGGGTGTAATACCCCGTTTGAATAAGGATTAATTGAGAATTTACTTATTTATTTATTATTATTATTATTTGTTATCATTTATTGTCTAATTTCTAACTATTTGTCTAAGTTCTTGATATTCGTAAATAAGTATTATTGTTATTTATAAAAAATGCATTTTTGTTTAATTGTTTTAACTGCTTATTATTATTATTATTTAATAAATATTGTGTGTGTGTGTGTGTGTGTATATATATATCTCATCCGGATTAATTTATTATTCATCGTCAATTGAATTGAACGAAAATTCTTATTGTCGCATTGTATTTTATAGCGGCTCGATTAAATTAGTTCCGACCTAAATTGAGCAAATTCTAGCCTTGTGAATTATTTTTAGGCCCAATTTTTGTACAATTATTCTAGCCCAAAGTATTAGATATATTTTGGCCCGATTGTTTTTCATGTTTAACCCTTGGCCCATTAAGATAAATTATCTGCGACATTACCTTTTTCTTTCCCCCACGTGTCTTCTCCTCCCTCTCGTTGCGATTTTTCTGCAGAAAATCTCCCCACTACGCTCATCTCTCTCGCCCGCCTACATAAGACTCAGTCGAAGAGTCTCTTCTTCTCATCAGAATCACGAGAGATTGCAAGGCCTGTTCATCGCCTTAAAAAAAAAAAAAAAGAAATATAGAAATCGTACCTGTAATTCCGGCAACGGCAACCCCGAACAGCATCAAGTTTCTGGGGACCTTCCATCTTCTCCGAGCAGTCGACGCCCTCACTGAGCCGCACGTGCACCCTATCGCCATCCCACACAAAGCCTCAACTTGACGGTTCGAGAGTCACAACAAGCCGTCCCTTTGTTGCTGAGAACTGTTCGTCGTCGCAACATCAATCCTATTCTTTGACGAGTTCCACGCAGCAACCTACTCTTAGAGAGAGAATTTACAGGCCGTTACATCAGCGGGTCAAAGAGTTCCGAACTTTGGAGGTTTCCAACTGTTCGTCCCACCCCGCTTTCCGATAACTCGTAGATTCCCGAAGATGGGTAACGTTTCCCGAGCCTTCTCGTTATTTTGATTCGTACTGGTATATCATGTTGCAGGATATATCATGCTCGTCTATCGATTCTTGTTGATCGTCGAATTTTTGTTCGATTCATTATTGTGTGTTGATTTTAGTGTATATCGTGGATACTCGTGGACTCTCTTTTATCGTGTTATTGATCATTAGTTGCTGTGATTTTATTGGTCTAGAAATTTCAGAGTCTCAGTTTAATGTTACGAGCCTTGTCGTTTTGTTATTCGTACTTTTGTTTGGTTCGAACCGTTATCCTAGTTGTTTCGTTTTCGAGTCAAAACCCGATTTTCATAAATGTTAGAACTCTGAAAAACATAGTATTTTTGTAAATTTATTTATTACTCGAACCCCGGTTCCCGTTGGAATTGATGTCGTCGAATTTTGTTCAACCTGTGTGCTTGTATATGTCTGTTCGAAGTTGCCAGTCTCAGTTAAATTACTTTTTGACACAGCCATTTTTTTAAAGTCATTAGTTCAAAATTTAAATTAATTACCAACCGGGCGCGTAGTCCAGCGGTTTCTATGCCCAGTTGTTTGAGGGATGTCCTGTGTTCGATCCTTGTTGCCCGCAATTCCTTTTTCTATTTTTTCCTACCCTTGATTGCAGCAGAAGGCGCGCGGGCCGAATGGCCCGAATTCAGCCCGCGTCGCACAACCTCTCCCTCAGTCCCTTCGGCCTGCGAACCCGCGAGAGGCCCGATTATCAGCCCGCGAGCCGCTAGCTACTTCCCAGCTTGGGCCAGGCCAATTTTCAGTCCAAATCCGCGTGCCCAGATCCATTTCAAGGGCAAATTTTGACCATTGAGTGGACAGCTCAGCCCATTTAGCTTTTAAGCCAATTTTGGGTTCCGGAAGCTCGTTTTTTCGTACCGAACTTAGTTCAAAAAAAAAAAATCTATTATTTTCAAATGAGAAAAATATTGAAAAATTATTTTTAAGTCCGGGGTCTCCAATTTTGGTTATCCGAGTCCTATTTTCGAAAATGAGAGAGTTTCAAGTCCACGAAAAATCCGATTAAAAACCTTAAGTCTTAATTTTTATTAAGTATGAGTTTTATGTTAAGTTCGAGTAGTGAGATAGATTATTGATATATCATCTCGCTTAAATGTAGGTGTTTGAGGAGTCGAGCCTCATCCTACGTACTTGCTTTTGTGTGCCATTTTCTACCGAAATTTCCAGGTGGGTTTACTTATAAAATTGTGTATGCCATACGTGTTGTTTAATGTTTTGTTGGTATGATCAATGTATGCATGTGAACCATGTAGCCTACTGATGTGAGCTGTTACGGCCGTCGGTACGGTTGTCCCCGTCGAGTTACGGTACGGTTGCCCTTGCGAGGCAAGTCTCCTTAAGACCTAATGAAAGGCTGTGTCCGTTACAGTGGCACGCACTCCCGTCGTTAGGGTTTATGCATCCCCTTTCCGCGGCTAATGATAGATGTTCACATGAGTGAGTTATTGTTGTGATTGTTAGGAGATGAGACACGATAATGATTAATTTATATTCATACTGCGACCATACCATCTTTACATGTTATTATGTGCATAGTAGTGAGCACTACTTTATCATTTGTGCTCATCCCCACCTGCTCTTCACGGATGCAGGTTAAGCAGCGGCCGGGTGACAGGACGAAGGACGAGTGGTGGTCTATTATATGTTTCGTTTTGCTTCCGCTCTAATAATATAGTCGTTATGAACCTTTCTATGTTTTGAACATGTGAAAATTATTTTCGAACTATGTTTTGATGTTTGAAAATGTTTTGGAAAACCTTTTATGAACCTTGAATAGTCATGGTGTTTGATTTATAAAGTTTCAATTGTTCATATGGGATATTATGTTGAAGTGTAAATCAGGTTAATGAAAACCTTGTGAAAAATCGGGTTTATGAATCCCCGTGAGTCCAGATAAGACTTAGACTAAGTAAATTGTGTTGGTTAATGCCCTTGATTTCGAAAATGAATTCGAAAAATTTGTTCTGATTTTTAGAAAGTCTGGAATTTCTTTAAAATCAAAGTGGGGTGTTACAGTTTGGTATCAGAGCCAGTCTGCGTTTTTGTAGACTGGTTTATATTTGAGTATGTGTTTAGACCATGTAATATGATCACTCGTCTCCGTCACTCTGCGCTGCTTAAGGTATGTTTTATATAAGTATCAATGAAAATACTTATAATGTGAATTGTGATTTTGCACGAGTAGCAATGAAACTACTTGCGATGTTTTACATGAGTAGCAATGAAACTACTTATGAGGTTTTGCATGAGTAGCAATGAGACTACTCATGAAGTGATATATATGTTGTTTTGGGGCTTAGGAAATCTATCCACCTCAGGTTATGTTAACTCTAGTGTTTGACATTGAACTCTAGTGATATAGAGTTAAGTTCGGACTCTAGAGATTCTTAGTTGTGAGTTTCAGTATATTATTACTGAGATAAGTGATGTTTATAGCATTTTCTCGCTATAAGATTCGTTCAGTGTCCTTAGAGTAGGACCATTCGTGACCCATCTCGAAAGAGAAAGGTTTAGTACCGAGTAAATCTCTAGTGTATGAGATCACTTGGGAAATTGGAACCTCAGTCATCAAGGACTGTGAGTGTCGTCTAGATGCCGCGAATTGGTTACTAATCGAACCCCATAGTTTAGGAGAATCTAAGGCGTATCACCGTTGTAACTCTTGAGGGTGGCTAAGCCTCGAGAGGGATAATGGTTGATAATTCTCATACGTTAGATCGAGCGTAAGTCATGAAGACTGATGCATGGATGAAAGACGACGACGTCGTCCATAGGACAAGTGGATTGCTCCGTCATCGCGTGAATATCTTGTGAGTTGGCTGCGAGGCACGCACTTGTAAAAGGTATGAATTTAAGCCTGATGTTGAGGCTCTATAAGACTCGAGATGTTAAAGTTGATGTTATGAAAAACATGCTTATATGATTTGAACTTGACGATTATTGCACGACTGAAATTCTTTAAAACATATTATGTGGTGATCGTATGAGTTTATGTGAATTTGTATTAAAAATCATGTTAGGGCGGACTCTCTTATATTGTATATGCGCGTACATGATTTGTATATTGTGATTACATGTGACCCCTGATGCTACGTACATAAAATTATGTTTTTGCGCTGAAAATCGTATGAGAACTTCTCGTTATAGTCTTTGTTTGTGCTCGGATTATCGTGGCCTAAAAGCTGTTTTCTTGTTAAGAGTTCTTCATAAATTTTGTAGTGCTTTGAGTTAGGTTTCTGTGAGTTTTAAAATTTCATGATTCGGAGTTGAATTGAATTTATTATGAATTTTTGAAATTGTAACTGCGAGCAGTTTTTGAAATTTCGGGCAGAATTGTGAATCATGATGTTGGGCTGTTTTTGACAATGTTAATGTGACTATGTGAAAATATGATCAACATGAAACTTATAGTACATGTTATAAGATTTCTATGAAAGTTAAAATCTTGCAATTTGGTGTTTTAGTTGATTTTATATGATTTTTCCAAGTTGGAGTTATGCCCAGAATTTTTAAAACAGTGACTGTGTTTACGATTGAAATGTATGCTCTGAAATGAGGCCCTTAACATGATTATTTGTAATGATGTTCTTCTTGGAACTTGTAGCAATCAAGTGTTGTTTCTGTAAGTTTTGAGTTTGCATGATTTTGTGTTTCGTGGCATTAGATATTCCTGATTTAGTGACCGCTTAAATTTATAAATAGTTTCGTTGGTAGATTTCTTAACCTAAGTGTTTTATGCTTAAACTCGGTTTTAAAGTTATTTTCGGCTTAAGTGATCAACATGAAAGTTGTAAATAATTCAGTTAGATATCTTGGAGATTTTGAATTTCAGTAATATAATGTTTGTAGCTTCGGTTATTGTGCATACACTGAGAACCTGTCAAGCTGTATGTCTTCATTTATCCACTGCACCTATGTTTTGTATGTTGCTGTATTATGTGCATTTCAGTGATTTATCTGTCTGAGTGTTCTTCATGAAAATGATAGAGGCCTGAGTTAGGGATATATTTCAAGTGGTTTCATCATGATACGATATCTAGACGGGAAGCTACATGCATTTTAAATTCATCACGCATGCTGGAAATCGGTGCAAGTTCATCTTTAGGTTTCCAAATTGAGTTGTAAATTTTAAAATTAGCTTTTCGTTAATTTTCATGTATATGTGCCCTATGTGACTTAATCTGATTATTATTATAATGTTAGCTGGAAATACTTGCGAGAGAAGCTTTACGCTTGACCTCGAAGTGTGAAAGCTATAGGCTGTGTATGTGGATTAGACTCGTTTAGGACTGCCGGCACGATTAGCTACCTGAGTAAAAGCTGTCGTGACGGCCGACACTGTTGGTCGATAGAGTCAAACGATCTAACCATTTTGTTGTTCAACGTTGACCGCCGAGTTAGGATTGTTCCTGGCGGTGACGCCAATGCTCGTTCCCTTTTTGGAAAATTGTTGTTGTCAACCCAAACCCTTGTGATTTTGAGTCTTGGGGAGAAACCCTTCTTCCCATTTGAGTACCTAGGAATTATGAAACCCGGAAATTGAATTTCTGGAATGCACCTCGAACCGAGTGCCGAACCTGACTGGGTGTAGCCACGCGAAGTGGTGGCCGAGCCGCACGCCCGTGCTGAGAGACGTGAGACCAACTGCAGTGGTCGACCGTTGAATCGCACGAAAGTTGCCGCCGCCATCACCGAACGCCAAACTCCTCATGTCAGTGTGTACGGCCAAACCTTGACCTTGTAGCTGGTATCTGGGTGGGTAGAAGATTGTTTCCTAAAAGGGGTTAGGTTAATATTTATTCTATTTTGTTCGTAATGGAAGAATTATGTTCGTAGGAACAAAGAGAAGCAGATTTATTCTATACTCGATAAGTACCAATATGCAACCGTTGAGCCGAGGCTCTGTCAAGATCTTGACTTCGCACGCTTCCCACCGCCCCGCATATGCAGCGCCAGCGTGTGTGTCACCTCTCGGGTGACAGTGCATTAAACCCAGTCTGACCTTGTTCTTTTAGGGGTCTTTGAACTAGATTTTTGGGTCAAAGTGTATGTTGATCTTTCGAGTCATTGTGTGAAATTTTTTTTCCTAATCAACAACCCTCGATGTGTGAGGTTGGTCGATTAGTTTCCTTTGCCACCTGTGAGATTTTCTCGACATGGCGAGATAGTAGTTCCGTATTAATGTGTGGCGGGGCCTTGAGTCTCGACTGGAGACCGACTCCGTGAAAGGAAATCATTATCGAGTATCTTGTCGTTACTCACGAAGCCGCATACGAGGTGTTACTCGTGTCGGCAATGAGTGAGGCCTTGTCGTCGTTATCAAACAAAATCGTGTGTTCCGAACATACCAGATTTGAATATAAGTGATGATTGTATGTCCTATTATGGTTTGTCGACCAAGTCGATAACGTAGCCTGACGATTGACTCCACCACCGGGACTTGCGAGGATGCATGACACGTTCTAGCCTCGTGATTGAGGGAATGTGTGCGTGATCTCGAGGTATGTGTGAATTGTGGCGAGCTGCGTGATAGGCAGAACCCTACCTGTATGGAGGTACCGGTGACCTAGTGGAACAGAGGGTCCATTAGGAAAAGGCCGGAAGGGGTATTCGTCAAATCCGGTGGGGGAAATCAAGTCGAGGGCGAAGCGACTTGGGAGAGAGAAACCGAGATTCGGAGGGAGTATCGAACACATTGTGTTGATATTTTCCTTGTATGCTAGTTATTTATAGTTTTCGAATTCCGAGGACGGAATTCTTTGTAATGTGGATAGACTGTAATACCCCGTTTGAATAAAGATTAATTGAGATTTTACTTATTTATTTATAATTATTATTATTTTTTATTATTTATTGTCTAATTTCTAACTATTTGTCTAAGTTCTTGATATTCGTAAATAAGTATTATTGTTATTTATAAAAAATGCATTTTTGTTTAATTGTTTTAACTGCTTATTATTATTATTGTTATTATTTAATAAATATTGTGTGTGTGTGTGTGTGTATATATCTCATCCGGATTAATTTATTATTCATCGTCAATTGAATTGAACGAAAATTCTTATTGTCGCATTGTATTTTATATCGGCTCGATTAAATTAGTTCCGACCTAAATTGAGCAAATTCTAGCCTTGTGAATTATTTTTAGGCCCAATTTTTGTACAATTATTCCAGCCCAAAGCATTAGATATATTTTGGCCCGATTGTTTTTCATGTTTAACCCTTGGCCCATTAAGATAAATTATCTGCGGCATTACCTTTTTCTTTCCCCCACGTGTCTTCTCCTCCCTCTCGTTGCGATTTTTCTGCAGAAAATCTCCCCACTACGCTCATCTCTCTCGCCCGCCTACATAAGACTCGGTCGAAGAGTCTCTTCTTCTCATCAGAATCACGAGAGATTGCAAGGCCTGTTCATCGCCTTAAAAAAAAAAAGAAATATAGAAATCGTACCTGTAATTCCGGCGACGGCAACCCCGAACAGCATCAAGTTTCTGGGGACCTTCCATCTTCTCCGAGCAGTCGACGCCCTCACTGAGCCGCACGTGCAGCCTATCGCCATCCCACACAAAGCCTCAACATGACGGTTCGAGAGTCACAACAAGCCGTCCCTTTGTTGCTGAGAACTATTCGTCGTCGCAACATCAATCCTATTCTTTGACGAGTTCCACGCAACAACCTACTCTGAGAGAAAGAATTTACAGGCCGTTACATCAGCGGGTCAAAGAGTTCCGAACTTTGGAGGTTTCCAACTGTTCGTCCCACCCCGCTTTCCGATAACTCGTAGATTCCCGAAGATGGGTAACGTTTCCCGAGCCTTCTCGTTATTTTGATTCGTACTGGTATATCATGTTGCAGGATATATCATGCTCGTCTATCGATTCTTGTTGATCGTCGAATTTTTGTTCGATTCATTATTGTGTGTTGATTTTAGTGTATATCGTGGATACTCGTGGACTCTCTTTTATCGTGTTATTGATCATTAGTTGCTGTGATTTTATTGGTCTAGAAATTTCAGAGTCTCAGTTTAATGTTACGAGCCTTGTCGTTTTGTTATTCGTACTTTTGTTTGGTTCGAACCGTTATCCTAGTTGTTTCGTTTTCGAGTCAAAACCCGATTTTCATAAATGTTAGAACTCTGAAAAACATAGTATTTTTGTAAATTTATTTATTACTCGAACCCCGGTTCCCGTTGGAATTGAGGTCGTCGAATTTTGTTCAACCTGTGCGCTTGTATATGTATGTTCGAAGTTGCCAGTCTCAGTTAAATTACTTTTTGACACAGCCATTTTTTTTAAAGTCATTAGTTAAAAATTTGAATTAATTACCAACCGGGCGCGTAGTCCAGCGGTTTCTATGCCCAGTTGTTTGAGGGATGTCCTGTGTTCGATCCTTGTTGCCCGCAATTCCTTTTCCTATTTTTTCCTACCCTTGATTGCAGCAGAAGGCGCGCGGGCCGAATCGCCCGAATTCAGCCCGCATCGCCCAACCTCTCCCTCAGTCCCTTCGGCATGCGAACCCGCGAGAGGCCCGATTATCAGCCCGCAAGCCGCTAGCTACTTCCCAGCTTGGGCCAGGCCATTTTTCAGTCCAAATCCGCGCGCCCAGATCCATTTTAAGGGCAAATTTTGACCATTGAGTGGACAGCGCAGCCCATTTAGCTTTTAAGCCAATTTTGGGTTCTAGAAGCTCGTTTTTCATATCGAACTTGTTAAAAAAAAATTAGAGTCTCGGGTCTCCAATTTTGGTTATCCGAGTCCTATTTTCAAAAATGAGAGAGTTTCAAGTCCACGAAAAATCCGATTAAAACCCTTAAGTCTTAATTTTTATTAAGTATGAGTTTTATGTTAAATTCGAGTAGTGAGATAGATTATTGATATATCATCTCGCTTAAATGTAGGTGTTTGAGGAGTCGAGCCTCATCCCACGTACTTGCTTTTGTGTGCCATTTTCTACCGAAATTTCCAGGTAGGTTTACTTATAAAATTGTCTATGCCATACGTGTTGTTTAATGTTTTGTTGGTATGATCAATGTATGCATGTGAACCATGTAGCCTACTGATGTGAGTTGTTACGGCCGTCGGTACGGTTGTCCCCGTCGAGTTACGGTACGGTTGCCCTTGCGAGGCAAGTCTCCTTAAGACCTAATGAAAGGTCGTGTCCGTTACAGTGGCACGCACTCCCGTCGTTAGGGTTTATGCATCCCCTTTCCGCGGCTAATGATAGATGTGCACATGAGTGAGTTATTGTTGTGATTGTTAGGAGATGAGACACGATAATGATTGATTTATATTCATACTGCGACCATACCATCTTTACATGTTATTATGTGCATAGTAGTGAGCACTACTTTATCATTTGTGCTCATCCCCACCTGCTCTTCACGGATGCAGGTTAAGCAGCAGCCGGGTGACAGGACGAAGGACGAGTGGTGGTCTATTATATGTTTCGTTTCGCTTCCGCTCTAATAATATAGTCGTTATGAACCTTTCTATGTTTTGGACATGTGAAAATTATTTTCGAACTATGTTTTGATGTGTGAAAATGTTTTGGAAAACCTTTTATGAACCTTGAATAGTCATGGTGTTTGATTTATAAAGTTTCAATTGTTTATATGGGATATTATGTTGAAGTGTAAATCAAGTTAATGAAAACCTTGTGAAAAATCGGGTTTAGGAATCCCCGTGAGTCCAGATAAGACTTGGACTAAGTAAATTGTGTTGGTTAATGCCCTTGATTTCGAAAATGAATTCGAAAAATTTGTTCTGATTTTTAGAAAGTCTGGAATTTCTTTAAAATCAAAGTGGGGTGTTACATTGGGTGAGACCCGGTATGAGACACGCGGACGAGAAGGTTTGAGAGGTCTTGTGAGACGAGGAATAGTGCGCGACCAAGCACGCGGGGGCGTACACGGACGTGATGCGCGGGTACACGAGGCGAGTCGTGCGAGCCGAGGACGAAGATTCTAGAAGATACTTATTATTTAGTTTTGTTAGTTTAATTAATTAATTATTAGTTTGATTAGTTTGTTAGTGGCGTTAGATTTATTAGTTTAGTATATATATTTAGTGCCGTGGTTGTTAGGATATTAATTAGTTAGTGTTGGGTTTTAATTGTTAGGTTAGTAGCATGAGTTATTGCCGTGAGGTTTTATTAGTTTAGGATAGTATGTTTAGTTTGTTAATTAGTATTTTATATTTTGTTAAATCTTGGGATGCAAGACATTTAGTTGCCTTAGGACTAGATATTATTTCCTAGTTAGAATTATAGTGCTCATAGGACTAGATCTAGTTTCTCCTAAATACCCATGTACTCTTGTTATTTTTAATAGAATGATGAATTGAATCTTGAATAGCCATAGTTAGTAGTTAGTAGAAAATCCTGAACTTTTGTTCAAACACTTTGCTTTAGTTTTCCACCAAAATTCTATTGCAATTTTATTCGTTTCAAGAGGCGCGGTTGTGGCTCGAGAAGCACCTATCGGCGATTCAAGGCGCGGGCAAGCGGCTTATCGGCAGTCGGGACACGCGATCTTCATCATTGGTGCTCTCGTTGAGAGGTTTCATTGAGAGTTGATTAGATCGTGTGTCTTTTTCTTCCCCATTCTTTTTCTTTCTCTCGTTTTTCTTTTTTGTTTGATTCAAAAAAAAAAAAAGTTTTCTTTGTTTATCTAAAGTGCCGTGAGTTTGCTACTTAAAAAAAAAAGAAAAAAAAATTATATATATATTTGAGTGTTTTTTGCGTGAGTCATAGTAGAAAAAAAAAGGGTTTTGATTTTGGGCTTTGTGAGAGTTGGCGTAAAACAAAAAAAAAAGAGAGATTATTTGTTTTTCTTTTTGCGTGTGTGCGTGAGTATTGTCAAAAAGAAAATATATATATATCATCATCATCTTCAAGACGAGTCCGAAGCATGCGTGAAGCCATGGGAAACCTAGGCGAAGGGTTCAACACCACCAAGATATCGTTGGAGGATTTAATTGAGAACACCAATCGAAGGTTCGACGAGGTGGCGCACCACCTCCAACACCAAAAGGGATGGCCAGCACCGCAACCGCACAGACGCGAACGACCCCAGGAGCACAAGCCGAGTAGGACCAATGTTTTGAAGGAGTCGATACCATGCGGCAAGGCCCAAGGAAAGTCCAAGAAGGAGCCGAAGGTCGAATTGATCGAGCCCGATAAGTATGAGGTGGAAATTACGGTCGAGCCGGTCGAGTGCGAGAAACCGCACTCGTTAAACAAAGAGGTTATGAG
>CACSLK010000116.1:39956-60747 GCA_902706635.1 Striga hermonthica
AAACCTAGGCGAAGGGTTCAACACCACCAAGATATCGTTGGAGGATTTAATTGAGAACATAAACCGAAGGTTCGACGAAGTGGCGCGCCACCTCCAACACCAAAGGGGATGACCACCACCGCAGCCGCACGTACGCGAACAACCCCAGCGGCACAAGCCGAGCAACACCTATGTTTCGAAGAAATTAAGACCATGCGGCAAGGCCCAAGGCAAGTCCAAGAAGGAGCCGAAGGTCGAATTGGTCGAGCAAAATAAGTGCGAGGTGGAAATTACGGTCGAGCAAGACACGCCCGAAGATGAGTTAATGGATTTCGCGAGCGAGATCATGGTCGAAGGAACGTTAGCTGAGTCCAAAGAAGTCGAGGTAGCCGAGGTCAAGGAGGAGATTTTGGTCGTGATCGAAGAGGGCCATGATGACGAGACGCACAGGGAGGACAATACAGATGAAGTGATGGCGACGCCCCAAGTGAAGGTCATTAGCGAGTCCTTGAGGACAAGGACTCATTCGAAGGGGGGAGGAATGATGCGGGAGTGGCTTTTGAGGCCCGAGCACGCCGAGAGACAATGGTCGAGACGATCCGAGAAGGCCGAGAAAAGGGCCAAAACCACGCATGCATGGCCTAAAAGACGGGTACGAGCCCGTATGCGACATTCACGAGGAAGGCAACGTGAGCCGTGGACACACGCATGGCTTCAGGCTTATCACACGAGGTCAAGACGCGTATGGTCAAGACAAGAACACCCTGCTGGTCGACGACGAGGATTGGGTGAGAACCGGTATGAGACACGCGGACGAGAAGGTTTGAGAGGCCTTATGAGATGAGGAATAGTGCACGACCAAACACGCGGGGGCGTACACGGACGTGATGCGCGGGTACACGAGGCGAGCCGTGCGAGCCGAGGACGAAGATTCTAGAAGATACTTATTATTTAGTTTTGTTAGTTTAATTAATTAAGTATTAGTTTGATTAGTTTGTTAGTGGCGTTAGATTTATTAGTTTAGTATATATATTTAGTGCCGTGATTGTTAGGATATTAATTAGTTAGTGTTGGGTTTTAATTGTTAGGTTAGTAGCATGAGTTATTGCCGTGAGGTTTTATTAGTTTAGGATAGTATGTTTAGTTTGTTAATTAGTATTTTATATTTTGTTAAGTCTTGGGATGCAAGACATTAAGTTGCCTTAGGACTAGATATTATTTCCTAGTTAGAATTATAGTGCTCGTAGGACTAGATCTATTTTCTCCTATAAATACCCATGTACTCTTGTTATTTTTAATAGAATGATGAACTGAATCTTGAATAGTCATAGTTAGTAGTTAGCAGAAAATCCTGAACTTTTGTTCAAACACTTTGCTTTAGTTTTCCACCAAAATTCTATTGCAATTTTATTCGTTTCAAGAGGCGCGGTTGTGGCTCGAGAAGCACCTATCGGCGATTCAAGGCGCGGGCAAGCGGCTTATCGGCAGTCGGGACACGCGATCTTCATCACAGTGTTAGTCGTGCTTGCGCCCGCGCACACAGCGCGGGGCAACACCCAGTCCAGCGTCTGCGTTGCGCCAGCGCACGCACACGCTTCAGTCAGCCCGCAAGTCACGCCCCGTGCGCGCCAGTACGCATGCCGTGCCCAAGTACTGGCCAGCAGCAGTTAGCACGGCCAGTGCAACCTTGCCCGCAGCCAGCCCGGCAGCGCCTGTGCGCGCAGCCTCGGTAGGCCTGCTGGCCGAGCCAGCGCCCGACCGTCCGGTTCAGCAGACCGGCGGTCTGGTCCAGACCGGTTCAGCCCAGTTCAGACTGGTTGAACCGGTTCAGCATATATTTTTATGTTTTAGTCCCGGTTCTTGATTTCAGTACCATTTTCAGTTAAAATTCCGGGTCAGTTCAGTTCAGTAAATTAATATCAGTTCAGTTTCGTATTTAACCGGTTCGTATTTAACCGGTTCCAGTTATACCGATTAAATCTGAATATCATGTTTAGTTTAATAGAGCATCTTAACATAATTAATCAGTTAAATTATCAGTCTGAGCATAGTCATTAGTAATTGTTTATATTATATTTCAGTTTGATCAGGCATCAGTCGTCAGCCCTACCTTTCATTTTCACGGATCAGGTGGGGACTCAGACTAAGTACTACATTGATTATAATTACGCTACCATGTTTGAGGTATGTATTATCAGTATCCGCTTGGAATGGTCGCCGGTCCATTCTGGGTTCTTGTGGCCCTAATCTGCCCACTAGAGTATGCACATGGTGTCCGATATTAGTTTGTGCCAGCAGATGTTCAGTTATCAGTCAGGTGATTTATATCACGAGATCAGTATCAGATTATTCAGTACCGGTATCAGTTATCAGTTCAGTTATATATACCAGGATCATGATATTGTTATTATTTTCACTGTTTTACTTTAGTATGAGTTTCTGCGGAGCACAGTGTTTTAGTGCTCACGCCCCTACGTATTTCATGTTTTTCAGGTCACCGAGTCGGGGACGAGGAGTGAGCTGACGAGCTGTTCAGGATATTTGTTTTTATATGTATATGTTATGTTTTGGCCACGCTACTATTCCGCTTCAGTTTTCAGTACTTGACTTCAGCTTTTGATCCGATAGTAGTCGGTTAATATAATTATAACCGTTTTTATTATAAGTTAAAAAATTAACGGTTTTCAGATAAAAGTCAGATTTTCACGGTAACACTCCGAACCAGATTTCGCAAAAAGAAACATTTTATTTATTCAGAAAATTTACGACAAAGTGTACTCTGATTTCAGTAAAATAGCGGGGTGTTACAATTGGTATCAGAGCACGATTTCTGCGTCTCTGAAAAGTTCTATAAGTCAGAAATTTTTAGAAAAACTTGAACCATCACGCTCACGCCTCGCCGACTACAGGTAAGTGCTGATTTATGTTTTCAGTTATAAACATATTACTTTGCCTATGCTCAGAAAATTTATAAATCATGATTTAGTTAAGATGCTCGAATCAGGATCAAACTTTAGAATTCAGGGTACTTAGATATAACTCTAGACGTCTTCAGGATCTATATCAGTATTTTCCGGCCATTTTTGGCAACTCGTCAAGAGATCTGTGTACTTTAGAAATTAGTCAGAATATATTTTTCATGTGTTCAATAATTTGAACTTTTTCAATGATCAGATGCCGCCCCGTAGGGAAACCGATCACCCGGTTCTTCCCCAGGCCACTATAGTCGCACAGTTTTGCGACTATCATGCTGAAAAATTCTCCGGGCAGGGAGATCCCCATATCATGGATGAGTGGATTCAGGGCCTTGAGTTGATCTTCGAGGTCATGGATTGTCCAGACAGATATCGTGTTATCTGCGCTCAGCTTCAGCTAACCGGCGATGCCCGGCTCTGGTGGAATGCCTACTGGAGCATGTGTCCCGGCGAGAAGGGGGGTTGTACATGGGATAGGCTCAAGGAGCTAATCCGCGAGAAGTACTACCCCACCTACTACAGAGCAGAGATGGAGTGGCAGTTTCTGTCGCTCAAAAGGGTACTCGTTCTGTTGACGAGTACGAGAGAGAGTTTACCAGACTTGCAGCTTTTGTTCCAGACTTGGTTCGTACGGAGGCACAGAGGGCACAGAGCTTCATTGACGGGCATTACCCAACAGTCCGTCATAACATTGTAGGTCACGGGACCCAAACGTATGCTCATGCTGTTTCGATTGCCCAGGAAGTGGATGCCAGCATTCAGAGGGAGGCAAGCCACAATCGTCCTCAACTATCTGCCCCTGCCCAGTCTTCTACAGCTCCACCGATGCCACCAGCCACTGCCCAACCACCGAAGAACAACAAGAGGAAGGGGAAAGGTGCCCCAATGGACAAGAGGACCCGGCGGAGGCTACAACAGATTCCACCGTGCCCCACATGCGGACGTCTTCACCGAGGCGAGTGTTGCTTCGGCCAGGATATATGCTATTACTGTCATGAGCCCGGACACTTTGCTAACCGTTGTCCGAAGAAGGCACAGCAGCCTCAGCATCCACAACAACCACAGCAGCAGCCCTGTCAGCAGGCTCAGAGGCCACCACAGCAGCAGCAGCAGCAAAGGGTCAGACAGCAGGCCCGAGTCAACGCAGTCGATCAGGTCAAGACCGAACAACAGCCAGGTACTATGTCAGGAATGATCATGCTTAATAATGTCCCTGTGTTTACTTTGTTCGATACTGGAGCAACGCACTCTTTTATTTCACGACGATGTCTTGATGCCATCGGAGTTCATGCCATTACCGCTGTCGATCCTCTCGAGGTGAGTTTAGCCTCGGGATGAAAGATAGTGACCTCAGCTAGAGCTTCAGATCTCAGCCTTTCCATCGACGGTCGTTTATTGTCTACCGACGCATATGTTCTTGAGATGAGGGACTTTGACCTAATTCTCGGGATGGATTGGCTATCCTTTTATCATGGAGATATCCGATGACATGACTGGGAAATTACTCTCTATCTTCCCGGAGAAGATACGATTACTTTCTTTGGCACTCGGAATCGTTCATTACCTCATGTCGTTTCAATGGCGAAAGCTACCAAGTTGTTGCGACGAGGCAACTGCCAGGGTTATCTGGTGAGCCTTGTCGATGATTCTCAAAAAGCACGATCACCTCACGATGTTCCAATTGTTCGTGAGTTTGTGGACGTGTTCCCAGACGAGATTCCAGGAGGACCGCCTAACCGGCAGGTGGTTCTCTATTGACCTCATTCGAGGAGCCGACCCAGTATCCAAAGCCCCATACCGTATGGGGCCGAAAGAATTGCAGGAGCTTAAGGCGCAGATTCAGGAGTTATTACGACTCGGTTTCATCCGACCGAGCGTGTCACCTTGGGGAGCACCAGTTCTCTCTGTCAAGAAGAAGGACAGATCCATGCGCATGTGTATCGACTACCGGGATCTTAACCGGTTGACGATCAAGAACAAGTATCCGCTTCCCAGGATCGACGACTTATTTGATCAGATGAGGGGAGCCTGTGTGTTTTCAAAGATTGATTTGCGATCAGGCTACCACCAGCTGAAGATTAAGGAGTCAGATATTGCTAAGACCGCTTTCAGGACTCGTTACGGCCATTACGAGTTTGTCGTCATGCCATTCGACCTCAGTAATGCTCCAGCGGTTTTCATGGACCTGATGAACCGTATTTTCCATCCCTACCTCGATCATTTTGTTATTGTCTTTATTGACGATATTATTATCTACTCGAAGAGCCAGAAGGAGCATGAGAAGCATCTGAGGGTTGTTCTCAAAACCCTCAGACGAGAAAAGTTGTATGCAAAATTCATAAAATGCGAGTTCTGGCTCCAGCGAGTAGCCTTTCTGGGTCATGTGATTACTCAGGCAGGTATCGAGGTGGATCCTTCTAAGGTCTCAGCTGTTCAGAACTGGTCGACACCGAAGAGTCCGTCCGAGGTTCGCAGTTTTCTCGGTTTAGCTGGCTACTATCGCAGGTTAATCGAGGGCTTTTCTAAGATTGCCCTCCCACTATCCCAGCTGACGAGGAAGTCTGTGAAGTTCGAGTGGACTGATCGTTGTGAGGCGAGCTTTCAGGAGCTCAAGAAGAGATTAACTTCAGCCCCGGTGTTGACTATTCCCGATCGTTCTCGGAGTTTCACCATTTTCAGTGATGCTTCGAAGCAGGGACTGGGATGTGTACTCATGCAGGACGGCCAGGTCATTGCCTATGCGTCACGTCAGCTCAAGCCGCACGAACAGAACTATCCGACGCACGACTTGGAGTTAGCCGCAGTTGTTCATGCCCTCAAGATTTGGCGATATTATCTTTACGGCGGTCGTTGCAAGATTTTCACAGATCATAAGAGCCTGCAGTACATTTTCACGCAGAAGGAGCTAAACATGAGACAGTGCCATTGGCTCGAGCTCGTCAAAGATTACGATTGCTCGATTCAGTACCATCTGGGGAAGGCGAACGTCGTTGCTGACGCCCTAAGCCGAAAGGTAAGGGGTGACTTGACGTACGTCGTTACTCAGTAGAGTCTGCTAATTCAGGAGTTCGCCCGGATGCAGATTCAGGCGGTTGACGCACTTTCCACAGCCATTTCGGGGAGTGTTAGTGCTAGTGTCAATGCCATGCAGATTCAGCCGACGCTGAGAGAGAAAATCCTGCGGGAGCAGGCTTCTGACGAGTTCATTCGAGTCATGGAGGCCAAAGTCAGCGCCGAAGGCGTCGAGGGTTTTCAGTTAGGTTCAGACGGAGCCTTAGAGTTCAGAGGGAGGATCGTGGTCCCGAAAGTCGAGGCGTTGCGGAAGGAGGTATTGTCAGAGGCTCATACCGCACCATATTTAGCCCATCCCAGGAGCACGAAGATGTATCATGACCTGAAAGGGTCGTTCTGGTGGCGAGGAATGAAGAAGGACGTCGCTGAGTTCGTCAGGAGATGTTTTACCTGTCAGCAAGTCAAAGCCGAACATCAGAGTCCGATCGGCCTCCTGCAACCACTGCCGATTCCAAGGTGGAAGTGGGAGGAAGTCACGATGGATTTCGTCACGGGATTACCGAGGTCGTCTGAACACCACGATGCTATCTGGTTCGTGGTCGACAGATTGACTAAGGTTGCTCATTTCTTACCTGTTTCGATGAAGATGTCTTTGGATAAGTTGGCTGAGATATATACCCGTGGAATCATTCGACTCCACGGAGTGCCCGTTACTATCATATCAGACAGAGATCCCAGATTTTTCAGTAGATTCTGGCATAGTTTACACGAGGCGATGGGCACGAAGCTAGAGTTCAGTTCAGCTTACCATCCGGAGACAGATGGTCAGTCCGAGCGGACCATTCAGACACTGGAGGATATGTTGCGCGCTTTGGTTGTTGACAGGGGTGCTAAGTGGGAGTCGTTGTTGCCGTACACTGAGTTCGCGTACAACAACAGCTATCATTGTTCTATTCAGATGGATCCTTACGAGGCACTTTACGGTCGTAAGTGTCGTTCCCCTTTATTGGGACGACGTCGGAGAGCGACGAATACTCGGTCTGAAGATGATCGAGGAGACGGCAGATCAGGTCGAGTTGATCCGGCAGAGACTCAAGACAGCTCAGAGTCGACAGATATCTTCAGCCGATCATCATCGACGAGACATTCAGTTCGAGGTTGGCGAGCAAGCTTTTCTTAGAGTTCGTCCTATTCGCGGAGTTGTTCGATTTGGGAAGAGAGGGAAGTTGCACCCTCGATTCATTGGCCCGTTCAAAGTTCTCGAGCGAGTAGGCGAAGTTGCGTACCGATTAGCCTTACCTCTCGAGCTATCCGGCATTCATAATGTCTTTCACACATCTATGTTGCGTAAGTACGTGTGCGACCCCGATCATGTCATTCCTCATTCAGATATTCAGGTTTAGCCAGACTTATCGTACGAGGAGCGACCGGTAGCTGTACTGGACCGTCAGGTTCGTCAGCTCCGGAAGCGAGATGTTCCCCTCGTGCGTATTCAGTGGGATCGCCACAGAGCTACTTGGGAGGCGAAAGCTGACATTCGCGCTCGTTTTCTAGATTTTCAGTTCTGATGTACATATTTTCATGTTTCATGTACATATTTCATGTATAATCAGTTCGTTTTGAATTTCCGAGGACGGAAATTTTTAAGGAGAGAGGATTGTAATATCGCGTCAGATTATTTATATAAATCATGTTTTAGTTCCGATATAATAATATTTTCGAGTATTATTTTCTAAATTAATTATTTTCAGTCGAGATTACCCGAAATTATTTTCGACATTCCGTTTACGTTCGGAATAATTTTGGTAATTAAGTATTATGCTTAATAATTAATTAAGCATAATGTTATGATTAAGGAATAATTATATGAGTAAAGCCATAGCTTTTAGTGAATTTTGTCCAAAATCATTTCAAATTGCTGTGAGCAAATTAGGGCAAAATTATGAGATTTTCTCTTTTATTTCCTTCAAACGCCGTAGGAATTTTTCTTCAAGCAAAAGAAACCTCATTCCTTGTTTCAAGCTAGCATGAGGTGGCAAAATATTGTAGCTTATGGGATGACTAATGTCTTGCTAGTATGACTAAGCACCTAAGGTTAATCTAATGATGGCAAGTGGAGGAATATTATTAAGCCACAATTCACCTCATCATCCTCATGTTTGTTCGGTCCATATATATATAGTTTGTATGGGGAGAAATTTTCCTCATCATTCCTATTATATATATATGTGTTAGTATGGAGTTTGAGGGTTTGTGAGAAATTGAGTTTTTCCTAAGATAGTAGCTACCGCAAGCGCACGCAAGAAGTAACCGCACCACACCGCACGCAAGCACCGTACGCGTGGAGGCCTAGCACACGTTAGGAAGCTCCGATCATCCCGAACAATTAGCACGATCAACCGAGGATCCCGGAAGGTAGCTTCGATTTACCTTTAGTTGATCATGTTAAAGATATGTTAGTTTCGAATTATTCATGTTTATTGTATGGCTTTAAGCCGTTCGGCCATGTGTGTGGCTTTGTGGAGCGTGTTCATGTTCGATTCACGAATCTCCCGAACAACTTCATGTATTTAGTCATGTCATGTTGCATCATGTTCAGTTAAGTTCAGGTGTTCGAGGAATTTTCATGGTTAAGTGTTGTTTTGGCCGAAGGAAGTGGCCGCGCACATAGCGCGTGCCACGGGCCGCTCATGCGTAACAAGTACGTTAAGTAAATATTCCATCGATCATTCATGTCCAATTAATCAGTAAATATCATATATTCAGCAGTCATGTGTTAATTGCCGAGAAAAGATCAGGTTCGATCGAAAGACGGCCCAACGCCGTCAGCGGCGCACGGAGCGCACGCCACGGCCTTGTTCAGTTTTATGTATAATTCTAGATTTTTGAGTATTTTCAGTCAACATGATAATTTCAGATCATTTCATGTTAAATTAAATTGAATTGGTCGAGAGTGATTGTCGGACGGCCGGCAAGGGCCGGTCGTGGCCGCGCTACCTGCACGCAGCGACAGCAGCGCGCCGGCAGTCAGTGATGAGGATCGTGTGTTTCGATTACCGATAAGCCGCTAACTCGCGCCTTGAATCGCCAATAGGTGTTCTTCGAGCCACAACATCGCCTCTAGGAACGAATAAAATTGGTATAGTATTTTGGTGAAAGACTAAAGCAAAGTGGAAGAACAAAGTTCTAGATTTTTATTAATTCTTGAATGATGAAAAATAACATAGGGGAAGGGCCTTTATATAGGCACAAACTAGATCTAATCCTAATATAACTATAACTCTAATAAAGCAATAAAATATTAAGTATCCTAACCAATTTAGATATTATAGAGCATTAAGGAAACTAAATAACTAGGGATCTTGAACTTGTCTTGCACTCCAAGTAACCCCAAGCCGCCATTGGCAGCCCTGCCCGCGCGCGCGTTGATGACGGATCGTGTTGTTATCTATACGTGGGTTGTGAATAAACGTGCACTCAGGGCCTTCATTTATCCACGATAGGTGTATCTGACAGACGCACTATTGGCCTTCTCCTAGACACTGTGACTTCAAGACGCTCTAATGGCCTTCTCTCCGACACTGTATGTAAACACGCACTAACGGCCTTGTTTAAACACACGTAAGAACATAAGTTCCCCTCTTAATTGGCTCACCAATTCAATACTCAATTCAATACATCCAAGACATATAATAATGATGAGGTACATGGTGTATTTATAGGTGCAAAATAAATCTAAGCCTTACTATACTAGATCTCCTTAATCTTGCAATAATAGAATTCCTAACACTAGAAAGCAAATAAATCCTATTACTACCAAATAACTAATGCTTGGCTTGCACTCCAAACAATTCTAGAAGCTCCTTGCGTCCAAACTCTTCGCCGCCTCACACGCCTCGCGCGCGCGCCGCCCCTCGGTTTCCTAATCCTACCTCGCGCGCCTTGTCAGTGTTGCACGCGCGCGCCCTTGCGCGTGCCCCATCCGCGCTGCCAGCCCCCTGCGCGTGCGTCCCCTCGCGTGCATCGCCTAATCCTGCCCCGACTAGGACACCGTCCGCGTCGTCCCACTCGCGCGCCATTGCGCACGCCCTGCCCTCGCCGATCTCCTCGTGCGCGTTGTGTCGCGCGCCCGCGTGCTGCCCACTTGCGTGCCCTTCGCGCCCCATCCATTCTCCACGTAATGCCCGCGCATCCCGGCTACCGCCTGCGCTCCAATCCTCTATCGCGCATCCCTGTGCACCTGCTGCACCGCGCGTCCCAGCCGTCCCCGTGGCCTGCTCGCCTACTATGCTCCCGCATACGCCCGTTGCCATCTGCGTGCCGCTAACCTCCGTTGCCGACTCTTCCGACGTGCACCATCTTGCGTTGCTTGCGTCCAGATTCTCGGCGTCGCTCGCCCGTGCACCGTCTCGACCCTTCGACTCTTGGCGCGCATCACGGCACGATGTGCGTTCTTCGCTCGTGCTCGCACCCTCGTCGCCAACCGACCTCAAGTGCTCGCCCGATTCTTTTGGCTTTCCCGACGGCCATGGATCCCATCCATCCAACCCAACACAATCACCGGCTCGCCAAATCCAACCATCCTCCATGCTACTCTTACCTCGCCTTCGATCCTCCGTCTTGCGAACTCGCCTTTTCCTTGCACAAGGCTTGCACCAACACTTCCCTTCTTTAGCCTTCGCCATGTCTTTCCTTCGAGCTCGTTTGGTCTTGCGTCTCTTAGGCTCAAGTTTAGCTCGTGGACCACATCCTTTCGGCAAATCCCTCACACATGATGGCCGGTAAATAGGACTAAATGGCTCCTCCAACATATTTTCTAGCCAAATATCTAGACCATCGCCACCTTCATCCTCCGACTCGCCTGGGTTGATGACCACTTCCGTATCATTCCCCTCCTCTTCGAGACTTTCCTGTCCTCAAGGATTAAAAAATTCAGCTCTCCTTCATCTCCATGGTCATGAGCATCGATCACCATCGCTTCTCGGGCTTGTACGAGTTGTCGCTCGTATTCTTCGATATTCCTTCGCTCATGAAGCTCATCTAAATATGTTTTCTCCCATGGTGTGAGCTCTCTTTCCAAACCTTCCAACATCTCCAGATCTTCCCAATCTAACTCATCCAATGGTGGGTAAGACCTTTTTTTTTTTCTCTAAAACATTCGAACAAAAATTCGAACCAAAAAATTCAAAAAAACAAGAGAAATTCGGCCCCTCAACAAAAGGTAATAACCGAACAAAAATCAAACAAAGGACTAACAAGATGACACTTTTTTTTTATTTAATACTCACGAAAAAAATTGAAAATTTCGAATAAAAAATTCAAAAATTTCGAACAAAAAATAAACAAAAATTCGGTCCCCTCAGCAAAAGGCAAAACCGAAAAAAGAAGAAGAAAAAAGATAGATAGATAAAGACACGATCAGCACCTCTCAATGAAAGCACCAATGATGACGGATCGTGTTGTTATCTATACGTGGGTTGTGAATAAACGTGCACTCAGGGCCTTCGTTTATCCACGATAGGTGTATCTAACAGACGCATTATTGGCCTTCTCCTAGACACTGTGACTTCAAGACGCTCTAATGGCCTTCTCTCCGACACTGTATGTAAACACGCACTAAGGGCCTTGTTTAAACACACGTAAGAACATAAGTTCCCCTCTTAATTGGCTCACCAATTCAATACTCAATTCAAGACATTCAAGACATATAATAATGATGAGGTACATGGGGTATTTATAGGTGCAAAATAAATCTAAGCCTAACTATACTAGATCTCCTAAATCTTGCAATAATAGAAATCCAAACACTAGAAAGCAAATAAATTCTATTACTACCAAATAACTAATGCTTGGCTTGCACTCCAAGCAATTCTAGAAGCTCCTTGCGTCCAAACTCTTCGCCGCCTCACACGCCTCGCGCGCGCGATGCCCCTCGGTTTCCTAATCCTTGGCGCGCGAGGTATTGCGTGCCTCGTCCGTGTTGCACGCGCGCGCCCTTGCGCGCACCCCATCCGCGCTGCCAGCCCCCTGCGCGTGCGTCCCCTCGCGTGCATCGCCTAATCCTGCCCCGCCTATGACACCGTCTGCGTCGTCCCACTCGTGCGCCTGTAATACTCCGTTTTATTGTAGATTATTTGGGAATAATTATTGGGTATTGCTATTACTAGTTGTCTTTATTATTATTATAATTATTATTATTATTAGTATTATTATTATTATTGTTGTTGTTAAATGTCAATTTGCTATTATTTGATGTTATTAGTAATATTACTATTATTAATACTAATTGTCTAAATGTTATATTATAATTAAATAAATAATTATTGCGTGTAATATGTATATGTATCATCCGCATTAGTTTATTACTCGTCATCGATTGAATATCTCAGGAATTTTGTTATCGCGTTAAATTTTAGTTTCAACCCAAATGTAATAGTAATGTTTCGGCCCATTTTTTTTTTAAGAATCTTATTCGGCCCAAAGTGACCTATATCTTTTCAGCCCAAACCAGTTAAAACAATTGGCCCATCTTGAGCATTTAAAATCTTGGCCCATGAGATTGAACCTCAGCCGAACCGCAGCGCCCGTCTCCTTCTTAATTCTCCGTGCATGAGACGACTAGGTCTACCCTCTCCCCCTCAATGGCTTCAATTTGGTTCTGATATTTCAGTGAGAATCTTTTGCACGTTCACCGCCCTTCCCTCTCACATATAACTCGCCAGATGAGTTCCAGCAGCATTCAAGAATAATCCATCTCCTCTGCTATCATCTCTCTCGTAGTAAAAAAAAAAAAAAAAAAAGAAGATCGCGTACCTTCTCCGGCAGACCACCATTCTTTCCGGCGGAACTCAGACACCAACGTCCTTCGGAGTTCGAGAGCAGGCCTCCGTCCATCCGAAAGGCTCCAGCGGGATGTTTTTTAGCAGTTCCATTCATCGAGCTTAGCAGGCCCAACCTCCATTGTTTACGGCGAAAGCTCCGTTCGTGTGCCTCCAGCGTTCACCATTCTTACCGGCGGGACCTCCTGTTCGCCGTCGACGTCCACACAACAAAGCAATTCGGGGATCACCAGGCTTCAGACCCTCTGTTCGAAGGTGTTGAGTCCGAGTCCCATCGTCCCGTTCGTCCAACTCGTTTATCGATATTTTGAAGACAGGTAAAAATCTTTCGAACCCCTTCGGTTATTTTGGCGTATTCGTGCTATTTGTTGATTATATCGTGTTTGTTTATTCTTTGGCTATCGACTAGTATAATTGTATTGTTTGTCGGATTATGGACATGTTTGGAACTCTCGTTTGTCGTATAAATCGAGTCGGGTTGACGCTGTGTTTATTCGGTTGGTTTCGGAGTCTTGTTTTGCTATTCCGAGCTTTACTGTCGTCGTTGTGTTGACTCGTTCATTTTCGAAACCGTGTGATGTCGTTCCGTTTTTTGAACAAATAAAACCCATTTTTTTTTAAAAAAAATATGATAAATATGTATTTTTTTCCCCCCGAACCTGAGTTGCAGTAGGATTTTGCGAAATTGGTCGTTTTGCTGTCATTTGCAGTTTCTGATGAGATGTCCCGAGCTCTGTTTCTCTATTTACAGTCGCAAGCTTTTTCTTTTAATTCATTTTTTGAAGTTTGCAATTTAATGTTAGAGGTATGCTGTAAAAGCTGTGTTTTGCAGTTTCTATCAATTCCATTTTGATCTGGCAATCATGTTTCGGTCAAAGTACATATGTTTGCAGTTTATTTATTTATGCAATACATACTCCATGTCTTATATTGAGATAGTGTGGTTCGAAGAGTTTCGAACGGAAAGATCACCTATCGGTTCCTTATAAGACTAAACTATTCGTTCACAGTCTAGACTGGCAGTGAGACCCCACTTGGAAAAAGACTGTAGTGTATTCCCGATTCAGTTGGTCTTTGACTGAAGGATTACACTAGCACTTATGTTAAGTGTTGAACAGGACCACGGAAGGATAAGGATATGAGACTCACTGACCGTTGTCATAACCTAGACCTTCAGTGATTGATGCGTTCTCTTAAGCTGTAAATAATATAAAATAGGCATATATTTTTATCTCTTATTTATTTGATTTACCAAGTGATTCCTATTCTGTTAGGATGACATACGAGGTATTTTGGTAAGTAAGAATAATTATATGATGTGCTATTATAGATTATTTACAGTCACTATTGTAACGCCCCAAAAATTTTTAAAGACAATTCCGGACTTATCCAAAAATCTTGTTTTAAAATTTCGAAACCATTTATCGATTTATACAACATTTGGCGATAATTGAGAACTTTCCAAAGTTAAACACATAATCAGCATAAAGGTAACGAGAATATTCAACATAATTCAAGTTCCAAGACTAGATTTCAACATATCTAGCAATAGGATTGTCAACATAATCCAACTGATAAAGATATTCCACATGGTTCAACAGTTCAACCAATCCCGAAAGAAATAGGGATGAATAACAAAGTCTGATAATCTCAACATAAATATCAAAGCATGCGGAAGCAATAAAAAGCAATAATAATGTTTGACCACCCACTCGTCTTCAGTCTCGTCATGCCCCACACGTGCTTAACCTGCATCGATGAAGAGCAGGTGGGGATGAGCACAAATATAAACGAGGTGCTCACCACTATGCATAATATATTGGTAAGGAACCTATACTAGAGTCATATGCAAGTACATGGCCAAAAGACATAACAAACCACTCTCCTACTCATCACTATACTCATGTGCACAGCTATCAAAAGCCGCCAGGGGTAAGCCCAAACTCGTCAGCGGGAGTACAGTCGTGCCGAAGTGCAAAAACAACGGTCACGGCCCATCAACTAGGCTAAAATGAGTCAACCCACCACAAGGTTGGAGATCGCCCACCACTAGGCACCGTCTCATGACTCACACATACATTCATAGACAAAGTATAAAAATCTTACCTCAATTATAACATAACAAATTTTAGATTAAAACCCACCTGGAAATCGGGGTAGAGTATCACACAAAAGCAAGTTCGTAGGTCGAGGGCTCGACTCCTCAAACACCTACATTCAAGCGAGATAATATATAAATAATCTATCTCACATCTCGAATCTAACACAAAACCCATACTTAATAAAAATTAAGGCTTAAGGGTCATAATCGGATTTTTCGTGGACTTGGAACTCTCTCTCATTTTTGAAAAATATGACTCGGAGGAAAAAATTGAAGTTTCGAGACTTAAAATAATTTTTCCCAAAAATCTATCATTTTTAAAAATATTTTTAAAATTGAAATCGGTACGAAAAACAGACTACGAGACACAAAATTGGCTTAAAAATATGAATTGGGCTAATATGATAAAACTGGGCCAATAATTTGCTAAGGAATTGGGCCAACACACTAATTGTCGCGGATTTGGGCTTGGGTTGCGCGGTCATTGGGCCTAAATGGGGCTGGCCCAACACCCATAAGGGCTGAAGGCACTCGGGCCTCCAATGGGCCGGGACGCGGGCTCGCGGGCCTCCTCTGCTGAGACAAGGACGGGCCGCGCGCGGGCCTGTGCGGGCCATGAAGCCCGCGCGCTAAGGAGCAGGCATTTATATATAAAAAAAAAAAGAGGCTATTCTGCAAGGGCTAAGGTTCGAACCAGTGACCTCAATCACAAGTTTTAGCACAGAAACCGCTGCGCCACTCATACTGACGTTCTGAATTGAACTCAAAATATTCTAAAAGCACAATAAGGACCTGAAATTCTGAGGCAACTGAACAGAGCTACAGGGCTGCGACTAAAATTTGCAGAAAGCTGCTGGACAACAAAATTCAACCAAATTCGACGACATTAAATCCAACGACAACCGGGTTCGAGATATTATCAAAATGACATAATTTTCGGAGTTCCTAGACATATTTTTATTAACGGTTTTGGCTCGGAAACGGAACAACCCAAAATAAAAGCAAAGAGGACGACTGGGAGTTCGAATGACCCGAACAACCTAACGACGACTCGAAACAACAAAACGAGACTCCGAACTTATGCACATTTCTCACAGTAACACAACGATATTCACGTTTATAAAATCGAGAGTTCCAATCACTTCCGAAAACTCCACGTACGAACGAAATATACATATGAAATTAAATGGACCAAAACAATCCGACTTCAAATCAAGATTCGGTAAACCGAACACATCATATATATAACGTATAATATATGAAAACGACCACAATGAAGAGAGGATTCGAATAAATTACCCGACATCGGGAAATTACGAGTTATTAAACGGAAAACGGGCCTGACAGCGGGTCGAGCAACCGGCTTTGAGCTTGAACCTTCGAACACGATAAAAAAGCTGCTGGTTCTCGGACGCTGAAATACTTCAAGCGGGGCAGACCGGAGGTGACAACCGGAAAAAATGGTGGACGGCGGCAACTCTTCTCGGAGATGGTGGTCGGGAGGAGGGAGATGACCGGAGTGGCGCACAACAGAGGTAAGAATCTCACCGGTGAGCACTGATTGCTGCTCGTCACGAGGGTGATAGTGACAACGGCCGGAGACGACTCGCCGGCGGGTCTGTCGCGACAGAGGAGCAGCGATTTTTTTTTTTTTTTAAGATTGAGGAAGAAGATAGCAGATAAGCTCAATCTCGGTCAGTTTATACGGGCCATATGAGTGAGTGTGTGAGATAATATCACATAAATATCGGAACTGGATTTGAAGGGGTGGAGAGGACGACTCGGTCGCTTAGGGGAGGAGAAAAGATAAGAATCTGCTCAGTTAAATCTTGTTGGGCCTCATTTTTAATACTCAAATGGGTTACTAAGAAAAAATATTATTTGGGCCAAGGCTTAAGCTACCAATTGGGTCAATTTAATAATAAAATTTGGGCCAACAATATTTAATTAATTTGGGCTAGAGAAAAAATGGTCCCATAATGGCCACGGAAAATACCCAAATTCGCCTGGTTTCTCTCGGGATCGACTCAACAATTTAATCGAGGCTCGGATTGATCGATGACAAATAAAATTAAACCGGACTATATATATATATAGCACATTATATTTTTAAAATATTAATAATAAAAATATGCATTTAGACAAATAATTACAATTTGACAATTAAATATGTATATATATAGACATTCAATTATATCATAGTAATAATAATAACAATCACATTAGAAAATAATAATAATAAAAAGGGCACAAATAATAATAATAATAACACCAAAAATTCACAATCGAACGGGGTATTACAGTCTATCCACCTTACAAAGAATTCCGTCCTCGGAATTCGAAATAAAACTAGAAAGCAATAAATACAAAGGAGAAACCCAGAACATAAAGTTCGGATACTTCTGCCGGATATCAGCCTCTCTCTCCCGAGTCGCCTCATCCTTGCAATGCCGGTTCCATCGCACCATTGACGAGTGTAGCTGCCCGGTTTCTCAGCTGGTGAACCCCCCCCGGTCCAAAACAGCCACCGGTACCTCAATCTAGGTAAGGTCTCACTCGACCCGCAACTCGCCAAAGTCCACACCACATACTCAGGGTCATGCACGCTCTCACGAAACATCACACGTGGAATACATCGTGAACCCCGCCAAAACTAGTGGTAAAGCCAACCGGTATGCTAGGTCACCGACTCGTTCGAGTATCACATATGGCCCTACGAATCACGGCTGAAGTTTTCCCTCTTCCTGAAACGGATCACACCCTACCTCGGTGCATCCTACAGGAATACAGGATCACCTACCTCGATCCAGTACCGCGACGTTCTCAACATACGCCCGTACAACTCCTCACAATGCATCTATCAACACACGACTCCAAACAGTCTTTCCAGTGTATTGACATCATGCTACAAACCTCCCCCAACAGGGGTCAACACGTGGTATCAAGCTTTAGTACCGTGACCGGGTCACGCTGAAAACTTGTCCACTAACACACTCTTCATAGTCTCAACCTATGAAGTATCATAGTCTCCAAAAAACGAGACTCGTGACATCGCTTGACAACATTGCGGAGTCACAACTTGCCAACTTGAGAACATCTCACCCATGGCATAGGAACTAATCAACAAGTCTCGCTCGTCGAAATTTATTGATCTAGGGGAATACCCCACAACGGTTCAGTGAAGCTTGGAGCTCTCGGTTCAAGGTTCAGAAGAAAGCTTCAATGTCAAAGGTCGACCGTACACACTGTACTGGGGAGTTCGTGCGTTCGGTGATGGTGGTTGCAGCTCACGCCCGAGTCAACGATTGGCCCCGGCCGGTAGCCTCACGTCTCTCAGCACGGCTTGCGTGCTCGACCACCACTTCGCGTGGCTACACCCAGACAGGGTCGGTGATCAGTTCAAGGTGCAGTCTAAAGTTCCCCATGGTTCAAAATTTCAAGGTGTTCGGATAGGGAAAATTTCCACAAAAAAAAAAGTTTGGGGTTCAACAAAACAATTTTCCTCCAGGATTTAGGCATTAAGAAAATCTCAAAAAGTTTTAAGGGCTACAAATCAACACAGGGCAAAAACTGAGTTCCAAGTTCACCACCTCTTTTTCCCAATTCAGAACAATTAATCACACAGACATAAACGATAGGAATATGAATAAAATTCCCAAGAGATCGAACATTGACATCCCCAGCTAGGAATAATCCTAACTTAGCGGTCATTGCCGAACAAATAAAATAGTTAGCTAATTTGACTCTTCCGACTAACAATGTCGGCCGTCACATCAGCTCTTACAGGTAGCTAATCATCAGCAGTCGTAAACGAGCCCAACTCGCTTATACTGCCTCTAGCTCCCTCACTTCGAGATCTCAGCGTGAAGATTTTCTCGTAAGTGTTTGCAGTCAACAATATAACATCAAACATTTAGGACATACAGGTCATGTAGCCATGCAGAATAAAGGTGAAACCTCGTTATCGAAACATAACACTAGTTTGCAAAAATGGCACATGAGCAACATCATTGAATCAGGAATATTTTGCAGCACATAAACAGAATAAGCATGATTCTAGATACATATAAATTCTAAAATATGTTGTTACAAAACATATGAAGAACCTGAAGACAAATAAGGTCATTTACATGGAGATAAATCAACCAACATTCATCACAGAAAAACAGTCAAAAAACTGAGAACATGTCACTGACCAGACATCAGCAATTACCAAATAACTGGAGCTACAGACATGATTTTAATGAGATTCAAAAAAACTACAGAAAGATACCTCAATTATCTACAAGTTTGCTGAAGATCACATTGGCAAATAATGACATTATCAATAAGTTTTAACGCGAAACATTCAGATCATGAAAACTGCCAGAATTTATGTGAACACACTTACAGCACATTAGTAAATCATCAAAATCTTGAGCTACAAAATTCCAAATCATGCAAACTCAAACCCTACAGAAACTTCACATGCAGGGCTACAACTTTCATGTTGATCAATTTCACATTTAAATACATTTGGTACACCAAAGCAGGACAAACATTTACACTCCAAAAACAGCTAAGGTTTAATAAAAACAGGACATTCTACCACTTTGTAAAAATCATATAAAATTCATATAAATTCCAAATGACATGATTACAAGACCAACAGGAAACTAAGGAGTCATGCTACAGCTTTTATAAAGACATGTTCGCATATGAGCACATTCAGGCACCGAAAACAGACCAAACATTTTGTACGACATGCTGTCGGGTTTTCAGAAAACTGTTTGCACAATCTTTTTGTAAAAACCATATCTCCCTCAATTTAGATCGGATTTACAGAATTTTGAAACTCGATAAAAACACAAGAAACATGCTATAATTCTCAAAAGAATTCAACTCCCAAAAACCACAGTCTTGGAAGCATACTGTTCATGATAAAAAGGTACGAAAAATAATGAATTTGCATGCTAAACACATCGAGACTTAATCCAATTTAAATTATCATAAGCATCTTAAACCAATCCACTAGGCATGGATATCAACATATAATACACACATATTCGTACCTTAACCCAACAACGTGCCTCAAATTCGCGGCACAGAATGTTCACATGGTGTCTGATCGGTCCACCCATTATTTGGACGATATCGCAGTCCTCTATATCAGCCTTCATGACTTCCGCTCAGCTTAATGCACGAGATTTAACCACTATCGCTTCTCCCGAGGTATAAACATCCTCGAGATCGTGACAGTGATGCGCATTTCGATTTTCCCCTAACTATGGGGTCGATCATCGATCTGCTCGTGGCACCTAAACACCACTCCCGGTCCACATTGACTGGGTATAACTCTATGAGTAATCGCCTTCAATAGGGACTTACTCGGTTGTCAACCTTTCTCTTGCGAGATAGATCACAAATGGTCCTACTCCGAGGACACTAAACAAAAGCTTGTAGCGAGAATACAGCTACAGACGCTCAATTAAAACATCAATCGAAAACTCACAACAAAGCGCTTCTAAAGATACAACTGAACTCCCTACACTAGAGTTCAATATACATATATTCAAATGTGGATAAAACTTAACCCCAAATATTAGCAATACATATCTCAAGTATTCAACGATACTTATAAAAGAACATACCTTAAGCAGTGCGGCATGACGAAGACGAGTGGTCGATACACAAGGTCTAAATCACATACAAACCAGTCTACAGAAACGCAGTCTGGCTCTGATACCAAACTGTAACGCCCCAAAAATTTTTAAAGACAATTCCGGACTTATCCAAAAATCTTGTTTTAAAATTTCGAAACCATTTATCGATTTATAAAACATTTGGCGATACTTGAGAACTTTCCAAAGTTAAACACATAATCAGCATAAAGGTAACGAGAATAT
>CACSLK010000116.1:62293-72646 GCA_902706635.1 Striga hermonthica
TTTCGATAAAGTTCAATACTGTGCATGTTGTTTGACGTTCCTAACAGAACCCAACATTTAAGTCTCAAACAACGCGCGTAGTCCAGTGGTTTCTGTGCCCAATTCATTGCGAGAGGTCCCGTGGTCGAGCCTTGTTGCCCGCGTTACATTTTTATTTTCCCTACCTGGCGCGCGGGCGGTCTAGCCCGCATTCGACCCACGCACCGCCCGATTTCCCCTCTCAGCGTATGGCCCGCGAGCCCGCACCCCGGCCCAGTGAGGCCCGTGTCCCTTCAGCCTGTTTGAATTGGACCAGCCCTTGTACGCGGCCCAATTTCCGCGTGTGTGAGCCCATTTTAGTGGCAAAGCATTGGTACAGTGGCCAGCTCGGCCAGTGTGACTTTCTGACCCTATTTGGTGTTCCGGAGTCCGTTTTTAGTACCGATTTCAATTATAAAAATTATTTTCAAATGAGAAAAATTTAGGAAAATTATTTTATATCCCGAGACTCTATTTTTGTACTCCGAGTCTTATTCTTTTAAAAAAATGAGAGAGTTCCAAGTCCACGAAAAATCTAATTTAAATCCCTTAAACCTTAATTTTGATTAGGTGTGGGTTTTATATTAAATTCGAGTAGTGAGATAGATTATTGATAAATTATCTCGCTTAAATGTAGGTGTTTGAGGAGTCGAGCCCTCGACCCACGTACTTGCTTTTGTGTGCAATCTTCTACCAAAATTTCCAGGTGGGTTTTGAAAAATTGGCAATGCTGTAAATGTTATTACCGTTATTATTGTTTCCTTGCGGTATGATCAATGTATGCATGTGAACCATGTAGCCTTCGATGTGAGTTGTGTCGGCCGTCGAAAGGTTATCCCCGTAGTTATAGAACGGACCCCGTTAGGGTAATCTCCCCTATGCGCCTGTGAGACAAGGGTCGTGCTCGGTCGAGGCATGAGACCAGGGCGGTGCTCGGTCGGGATTAGTAGACCAGGGCGGTGCTCGGTCGGTTCCCCGTTGTGAGTCAGGGCGGTGCTCGGCCGATGGGGGTAACTCCTACTGGCTGGCACTCGATGTAAGTCCGGTGGGCATTCGATATATAGTCAGCAGTAGTCTATTGATATAGGTGTACACATGAGTTAGATTATTGATTATTGATGGGAGATGGGATAAATTATTGCTTCGTATACATACTTAGACCATACCTTTGATTATTGGTACTGTTTATTATTGAGACTAACATTTACTGCATAGTGGTGAGCACTACTGTTTCTTCTTGTGCTCATCCCCACCTGCTCTTCATGGATGCAGGTTAGTAAGTGCGGGCATGACGGAGGAATGCGAGTGGTGGTCTTAATATTATTGAAATTGCTTCCGCGTTGAACTGAATACAGCTATTATTGATTTCTCTATTATCGATTACTGGATTATTGATAGGGAGTGTATTCCCTAGGATATTGATTATTGGAATGCTTGGATTGTATTATTGATTATTGGGATTTTTAATATTGATGAATGAGGATTGATAACTGATTGAGTATTGAAAAAATTGGTTAAGTATTGATGTTCGTTTTGAAAATGGGTAGCGCCTCAAGTGTTTTGAAATAAATTTCGAAAAAATTATTCTGAATTTTGGCAAATAAAAGTGGGGCGTTACAGTTTGGTATCAGAGCCAGTCTGCGTTTCTGTAGACTGGTTAATATGCATTATGTGATTATATGCTTTGACCTTAAGTTATGACCACTCGCTCTCGTCGTGCCGCGCCAGCTCAGGTATGAGTACTTGAATGACTTTGAGATTATTGTTATATGTTTGATTATTGAATATTGATGTGATAATCGGGGCTTAGGAACTATCCACCTTTTTAAATTCGAACTCTAGTATTGAATTCTAGATTCTCGTATAATTGTGCTAAACTTTCTCGGCCTGTTCTATGTAGAGCTATGAATACCCGCAACAACCGCAACCGTCAGCCATCCCTGTCTCCTTCCCCGCCTCCTCATCATCACCAGGCCCCTCCAGCCATGGACCTTACCCGACTCATAGTCAAGTTTCAGAGAATGAATGCACCGACTTTCTCGGGGACTGAGAACCCCACAGCGATACTGGAATGGATCAAGGAGCTGGATAAGATTTTCGCTGTGCTCCCTCTCCAGGACCGACAGCGTGTATCTCTCGCAGCTTACCAGATGAAGGAGGACGCTTCCGACTGGTGGATTGACCACTGGGCTCGGAGGCCAGTGGCGGAGCTTAATGCTCTCACTTGGGAGCAGATGAAGGTGATGGTGCGCGGCAAATTCCTTCTCCACCGTGGACGAGTATATTCGCACTTTCACCAGGATGTGTCTTTTTGCTGGTGACTCGGTGAATACTGATGCTAAGAAGGCCCGCAAATTCCTTAAGGGGCTTAATCAGAGGATCCGTGAACTGGTGTGGAGTCGCGGACTAATGTCTTACGGCGACACTGTGAGTCGGGCTCAGGAGGTAGAGAGTTGTCTCATTCCTATAACTCCCCTCCCCTCCTATCACCACACTTCTCAGCCTGCTCAGACTCCTATTTAGTACGCTCAACCCATCTCATCCGCACTACCGGCTATAGTTCGGGAAAGAGGAAGGCAGATTCCGACCGGGACAACCGGGAGGGAAAGCATGGCGGGAATGACCGACGTGGAGAGCACCACGCCAGCCAGGGCCAGAATCCGAGGTGCCTTAATTGTGGCCGTCACCATAACGGAGAGTGCTGGTACAATCAGAAGGTCTGCTTCAACTGCCATCGCCCAGGACATTTCCATAGCACGTGCCCTGAACTACAGGGACAATCGCCATTTCAGCAGCAGCAGCAGCAGCCCCATCAGCAACATTCCCCGCCGCCACCTCAGCAACAGTTTCAGCATCAGTATCAGCAGTGTAATACCCCGTTTGATTATGAATTATTTGAGATTAATTATTTTGCATCATTGTTATTATTATTTATATTTATTGTCTAATTTCCAAATTCATTATTATTATTATTATTATTATTATTTTGTTATTATTATTATTTGTGCTAAATGCGTATTATTATTATTAAATAAATGTTATTTGTGTGTATTATATATAATTATTATATATTAATAATTATTGTGTATTATATATATATATATATTTATGTTTCAGTTTTATATTAACTTATCGTTTGATCGAACCGAGCCCGAAATATCGTAAGTATCGAACCGAGGAAACCCGACCCGTGAACCTTAATATGCTGTGACCAGAATCGGTTTTCTCCCTTTTAATTTTGAATGGCCACTTAAATAGGAATTTATATAAACCTCATTATTACAGTATTGATTATGGCCTTCATTTTTCATAAAAGATGAAACCGTAAATATATTTCTCCTTCCCTATATTTCTCGCTTGCTGAAGCTCCCTCTCCCTTCCATCTTTATCTCAATTGAAATCTTCTATCTCCCTCACGTTCAAATATCTCAGCAGAGGAGCCTTGAAGAATTCAAACCATCTATTCGATCTCTCGTCACTCTCTGTTCAAAAAAAAAAAAAAAAAAAAAAAAAAAAAAAAAATAAAATTTGAAAGCCTGCAAATTCTTTCCGTCGGCGAGAGCTCCGTGTTTCCTTCGTCTGCGTTCAACCGTCGGCCGTCGCTGAGCAGTAGCAGAACACCATTCGAGGGGTCCGCAGCAAGCCCGACGTGAAAAGCTAGTAGAAGCTTTATCCGCCATTTTTTTTTCCGGCGACTTCGTCCCTGCAAATTCCGGCAAGAAGGTCCATCTCCGGTCGAACTCCGATCCGCCCCGCAACCGTCTACACGCAGCAGTCCCGTTCGCGAGCAGGTTGTGTCCAGCCCGAGAGCTTCAAGTTCAAAAGCTTCGAGCTTCAAGTGTTGTCCGTTTTTGTCCGACCCGCTGTCGGGTCCGTTTTCCGTCCGATTACTCGTAGTTTTCCGAAGTCGGGTAACCCATTCGAATCCTCTCTTTATTGCGGTCGTTTTCATATATTATACGTTATATATATGATGTGTTCGGTTTACCGAAATCGGATTACTTTTAGTTCATTTAATTATATGTGTGTATATTTCGTATATTCGTGGCTTTTCGGAGATGATTGGAACTCTCGATTTCATAAACGTGTATATCGTTGTGTAGCTGCGTTAAAATTCTTTAAGTACGGAGTCTCGTTTCATCGTTTTCTAAGCCGTATAATTGCCGTAATGTGTCCCGAACGAACTTGTATTACATTCCAGTTTGAGGGTCCTGTATCTGTTGTTTTGGAAATCCAGGTTTTAAAATTCAAGTAAATAACTTTGCAAAATAACAAACAAGCAGTCCCTGTAGCCTAGTGGTGTCCGCGCCATTTGTTGAGTGGAGGGTCGCGGGTTCGAACACCGTAATAGCCTGTTTCCCTTTTTATTTGATTTTGATTTCCAGCAGGCTTTCTTTAAAATTGATGTTGTAATGTTTGCAATTAAAAACACAAGCAGCGCACTTAGCCCAGTGGGTTCGGCGCCCGTCTTCCCCGCGAGAGGTCGCGAGATCGAACCCCGCTGCCCGCAGCCCAGTTTCTTTTTTTTTCTTCCTCCCAGCCCTGTTCAAATGCGCGGGCCGCCAGGCCCGATCCCAGCCCGCGCCCCTCTCAGTTCCGGCCCGCGTGTAGGCCTGTGAAGCCCGCGTGCTTCCAAGCTGAAAAGGGGTGTTGGGCCAGCCCTTTGAGCGGCCCAATTAAGCTTGTTAGTTCCAAATGTATTGGCATTTGGGCCCAGTTTTATCACATTAGCCCAATTCGCCTTTTTAAGTCAATACTTGTATTTTTAAAGCCGTTTTTCGTACCGATTTCAATTTTAAAAATTATTTTAAAATGATAAAAAAATTTAGAAAAATTATTTTAAGTCCCGAGACGTCAAATTTAATTCTCCGGGTCCCATTTTTTCAAAAAATAAGAGAGTTCCAAGTCCACGAAAAATCCGATTAAAACCCTTAAGACTTAATTTTTATTAAGTATGGGTTTTATGTTAAATTTTAATAGTGAGATAAATTATTGATAAATTATCTCGCTTAAATGTAGGTGTTTGAGGAGTCGAGCCCTCATCCTACGTACTTGTGATTGTGTACTATTTTCTACCGAGCTATCCAGGTGGGTTCTAATCTAAAATTGTCTATGCCATACGTGTTATTTAATGTTTAGTTGGTATGACCAATGTATGAATGTGAACCATGTGATCTACCGATGTGAGCTGATACGGCCGTCGGTACGGTCGTCCCCGTCGAGTTACGGTACGGTTGCCCTTGCGAGGCAAGTCTCCTTAAGACCTAATGAAAGGCCGTGTCCGTTACAGTGGCACGCACTCCCGTCGTTAGGGTTTATGCATCCCCTTTCCGCGGCTAATGATAGATGTGCACATGAGTGAGTTATTGTTGTGATTATTAGGAGATGAGACATGATGATGATTGATTTATATTCATGCTGCGACCATACCATCTTTACATGTTATTATGTGCATAGTAGTGAGCACTACTTTATCATTTGTGCTCATTCCCACCTGCTCGTTACGGATGCAGGTTAAGCAGTGGCCGGATGACGGAACGAAGGACGAGTGGTGGTCCATTATGTGTTTATTTATGCTTCCGTTTTAATAATATGATCGTTATGAATTTTTATTAATGTTTGGACATGTGAGATCGTTTTCGAACTATGTTTTTGGATGTTGGAAAATAATTTGGAAAACCCTTTATGAACTTTGAATAATCATGTTGTTTGATTTTGTTCATATATTATGTTGATGTGTGAATCAGGTTAATGAAAACCTTGTGAAAATCGGGTTTATGAATCCCCGTAAGTCCAGACACGACTTGGACTAAGTAAAATGTGTTGGTTAATGCCCCTGATTTCAAAAATGAATTTTGAAAAATTTATTCTGATTTTTAGAAAGTCCGGAATTTCTGTAAAATCAAAGTGGGGTGTTACAAGCAGGCCCGACCGAGGTTCGATAAATGAAGCAGAGTTGAACCAAGGCTGAGCAGTGGATCGAATGTCGAATTTGTGATGATTATATGTCCCTTCTTTTGTTAGAATTGCATTTCTCGTACTTTTTGGCAAACCTTGTTTAATTCTTTTTGTCTTGTCAGATAAGTTGGAATATTGTTTTGAGACTTCTTTTGATTGATCAATTTCAATAATTTTTGAAACTTCATTTGTCTTTTCTTTCCTTGCATTCAATGATATTTCAGATGGAGTTGAGAGTCTTAATTTTCCGTTGGACCTTATCTATTCTCGTAATTTCGGAGTTTTGTTTCATGACATCCTTAAGTCAATGCGAAGGGTTCAAGAGGACGAATAATGTTGCAACTCTTGAGAACACCTGAGTCTAGTGATAGGCGTAATTTGATCATCCTTTTGAGGACGAATTGAGCGTCATGCCAGAGGATCGTACGTGGAAGTCTCCGCCTACCTGATTGAGCAGATCTTCAACAAAGTTCCTAAAATGTTATGGGTTAGAAGAAGGATTTCAAGGAGGGTAGCTGAGGAGTTGTGAAAAACATCGTGAGTAATCAGCGAATGACATATGATGAAGTATAAGTACCCTGATAGAGAAATCAGAGTACTTGAATTTTGTAGATGGGATTAGGGTCGCAACACACTTGGGAGTTTTCAATATTCGTGCACGTATCAGCACAAGGAGATGTAACAGTTGATGAGGAATGAACCGTAGCTACTGAATGCAGGTGGTGCAGGTGTACTATGTGTTGGTGCCGCGCACAGGCGTGCCACGCTCGATGTTGCATCTCGAGTCGTAGGAAGTGCCGTGAGTAGTGTGCCGCATGTAGCGTGCCGCATTGCCGCATGCCAGGCCAGCCTTTCATGTCACAACTTCCAAGTCTATAGCATGTAAGTGCGTGTCGATTCCGAGAATTTTCATGTGTATAGCAATGACCTAAGTCTTGTTTGGAGGTTTTATCTGTTAGAGTAGGATACCCGGCGTTCCAAATGGATTGGACGTATTCTACTTGTAAATACTATCTATTGGAATTATATTGTAAATAAGGCATTACTTTATCTTAAGAGTAAGTTTTTATCCTATAATCGCACTTAAGATAAAATCCCTAAATCACTTATGGTTATAATGTATGGTTGCGCATAGAGATTGTGATCATGGAACATACCTTGAAAGCTGTGATTTTAAATAAAGTTCCAAGTCGAAGGATGTTTCGAAATGGGATATTGAATAATCCATAAAAGACTTGCACATAGTATGTATGCTTGTTAGACAAGAATGTTGCATTCCATCAACATTAGCGTGCGACGCAAATACATATATGTGGGTGCTTGTTAAAGAACAAGTACACTGAACATGACCGTATGAAAATACTTAATGAAAAATTTGTCTTGTCGAATAAGTATTTTCATGTTACAATAGTACATGACTAATCCTAAGACTTGAGGCACAATGGTAACTTTGTGCATATTACATTCTACTTTGATTTATCCTTTTGGTTGCTAGCACAATCGTATAAAGGGATATTTTGGGTATTATGTTAATATGTATGGAAGTTTGTTAGTGGCCTACAAAGGATTCAACACTTATGAAGATAAGTGAATTTTCTATGTGTTTCATAGTTAGTAATTCAAAGTCCTTGGCCAAGGCGGGATAAATAGAGATTCATACACGGATTACAAAATATGAAATAGAATCATAGTTATTAAATCAATTTGGTTTTCGACTAAATCATACCCAAGATTTAATCAGGAAATTGGATGTCGAAATAGGTTTACTCGCTATTCACTTAATACTAGATTCATGCTACTTGCTAGGTGTTCCCATGATATGTGGGTTCTTGAATTAAAGGGGTTAATTCAAGAATAAGAGTTAATAAGATTAACTCAAATTACAAAGAGTTGTAAACCCACTACTAGTATTAATTGTGAACCTAAAAGGTCACACCAATGTTTGTATAAAGACAAATATTAGTATTTCTAAAGAGTTAGAATTAATTGACAAAATCTAATTTTGATTAGATGTCAATTAAAGAAATATATTAAATTAATCAATTTAATTGATTAATATTACTAAATTAATAGTTGGATTTTAAAATTGGATTTTAAAATTCAAATCCATATAATAATATGATTATTATATGAAAGGAAATATTAAATATAATATATATGTTTACAAATGATTTTACAAGAGTTTAAAATTATTTGTTTATTATTATTATTATTGATTTTTAATGTTGATTAAAAAATTAAATAATAATGATAATAATATAATAATGACAAGATGGAGTCTTGCAATTATTATATTGTTGTATTAACTTGTAGAAATGAGAAAAAGATTTTTTTAATTTTGCTTGTCAAAATTATTAAAGACTTTTGTAACATTTCTTGTAAAAGTTATACAAGTCATATATATTTTATTGCTAAAAAGTTTAGTATAAATATGGGCATGGTTGATGTTCATTTTTGCAAGAATTTGTGTTAACATTTTCACTTATAACTTGAGAGATAAAGAGTTAGTATTTCATTTTTGTAAACAATAATTGTTCTTGTAATATTCTCCTATTTATATATTTCTATACTAAGTTATAAATCGAGTGAGTTCCTACTAGCGAAGGAGTCATTTCGTAGTCGGAAGCAAACGGTGGATACGTTTAGAGGGAGGACAAGTGGATTCCTAAAAGCGAGCAAACCGAAGTGTTCGTTATTAATACGGGAACCAATTTCCTCAACCACCATCAAGAAGAAGGAGTTAGAGTTATAAGGTAATATTTGATATTACTTGTAATTTCTAATATTACTTGTAACAAATCAAAATTTGTATTATTACATGTTTTTAAAGATGACGATTTGTTAATTCGCCATATGTATATACGGGTTAAGTATTTAAGTGTTAAATACTTGTTTTGAAAAATTTTAAATTCTGCTGCGTATAGCCCGTACGGTACAGGCGAACCCAACAGTGGTATCAGAGCCACGGTTATCATCTTTAAAAATAGATTTTGATTTGTTTAAGTTTATATGAGAATTAAATGTTTATATGATAAACATATTAATTATCAAAATAAATAAAAAATTCGATTTTTTAGCCACACGAGTCGTGTGACTAAGTCACACTGGTCGTGTGGACTCACACGAGCCGTGTCCATGAGCCACACGGGTCGTGTGAGTATAAAGAAAAATTTGTTTTTGGTTCGTGATTTTCACACGAGTCGTGTTCGTGTGGAGACACACGACCCGTGTCTTGAGCCACACGGGTCGTGTGACTTAAGGAAAATTTTGATTTTTTCTTACGGATTTTTCACACGGGTCGTGTGGACTCACACTGGTCGTGTGACTTTGTCACACTGGTCGTGTGACTTAATAATTTTTTTTTTCTTATTATGTTTTAATTCATGTGATGAATGGGATGATCATGAGCCTCATATTCAATATTATTGAATATCTATTTTATTATGCAATGTGATTGAATGGTTGCCTTTTAATTCAATATGATTGAATGGTTTAATTTTTCAATAAGATTGAATGAATGTAATTTATCGAGACTTGCGAGTCTCTTGAGTTATGATTTGTAAAATTTTAAATTCTTGTATCGTTAGAGATTAGATCTAGGTGGAGAACGTTCGATGCAAAAGGCCCACGCTTGTGTGGGTAATTTTACAAGTTATAAAACTCGAAGGCCTGTGCTTGTACGGGTAGATAAAATAAATTGTAATAGAAGTAGTTCTATTTATTTATTTTATCACGTGCATAGGCATAGATCCATTTTAGCTCGAATGGATCGCATAGGCAAGGTCATGATCATCCACCGAATGCATGCATTAGATGTATGTTAGGTTTATTTATGTTTGTGATTCATGCGATGGATGAATCGGTAGATAAACGTAAAGATGGTAATCGATGAGATCTAAGGAACCCTAAAGAATTAATGAGATTAATTCATATCAAATCAATAATGGATAGAAATAAGTTAGAACTTATTAATCCAAGCTTTCCATCAAAAGTAGACGACATGAGATGCTACGATGCTTTATCACTGACCATGAGTCGTGGGGTGGTTTTGTGTCGAAAGCTATGATCCCTACTAAGTATAAAGATACTCATGAAACGGATTCCTCTTTGTGTTTACCATGAGTCGTGGGACACTCTGGTGGGCCGTTATCATGAATGTTTGATGGGTTTGATTTGACATTGAGTAATATATACGGTCATAAAATTGAGGTATATAAGGAAAGGTGAGGCAAAATATCTTGAAGGTTGTATAGGGATACAATTGTCAAAAGTTGACTACCGATATAAGTGTTCCATGCGTACTCATAAAATTGGGATATGTAATATTTTTATTGGACTTCAAGCCCACTATGAAAAATTAGATTTTCATAATTAAAA
>CACSLK010000140.1:27663-41789 GCA_902706635.1 Striga hermonthica
AAGGAAAAACTTGTCATTGTTATAAAACTAGAGAGAAAGAGAGATAATAGAGAAATGTTTCTCTTAGGTGCAATTTTCATTATAACTGAAGCTCCTATTTATAGGAAACTTCTGATGGCACAACCGTAATAATACAATTACATCGGGGGCAAAATAATCATTCACATACATAAAATTAATGGTGGTGGAACATATATATTTATAACACTCCCCCTTGAATGACTATTTTCTAAACATATTTGAATCATTATTTAAACAAAACCCAATCTGCACATCTTCAAGTATATCTTGTGGTCATCAGGCACCATTGCTTCAGCATGTCAGAAAAACCCGGTGGGACAAAACCTGATCATCTTGAAATCATAACATTTCTTCCTCAGGAAAACCCGGTGGGACAAAACCTGAGCATTGTGGAAGAACAACATTGCTCTCCCTCAAATAGATCATCTTTAATGGAGTATCCATGTGCTGCCTCGTTAAAACCTTGTCAAGAAAACCCAGTGGGAAAAAACTTGATCGAAGGAAAAAGAGTACAGCTACTCCAGTCTTTTCTCATCATCATGAGGAATTATATCAATTATCCAGTAGTCCTCATCATACCATGAATATGCCTCGTTAAAACTTTATTAGGAAAAACCCAGTGGGACAAAATCCTAATGAAGGAAAAAGAGTACACTATTCATGTGAATACGCCATCTCTGTTGCCTCATTAAAAACCTTGCTAGGAAAACCCAATGGGACAAAACCTCAGCCAAGGGAAAAAGAGTACAACGCGCATTCCATATATTCATCATAATAACACTTCCATAATTTTCATGAATATCATATAGATTTATTCAGATTTTCTGATACTGGTGGTATTTATGATAATATTCCATATCATGATTTTGTGCAACTTTCATTCTTAAACTCATTCTCATCATCAATCGATTTCAATGGTCTTATTGAAAATAGTTCTCAATATTCACAATTGAGTTGATTTCATTCTCATCAATATCAGTTATATAGCGTTATTCATCTGTTTGTGTCGATACATATTCATTTCCATTATTCCCCGTGATATATTGAGATATCTCATTATCAATTAATTTCATCGATAGTATATATATGCCTCCTTTCATCACTTATTTGGGGAATTTCAATTTGCACAATACCAACGCTTCCAGTATCTTTCCACCATCATATCATTTCATATATTTCACCACCATCAGTATCATTCAGTTTATGATTTGCACACTTTCAGTGTGATGCATATGTCATTTTCAAAATTTCAATAATTGATTCTCCCCCTCATCTTAACAGATCCCTGATTTGTATTTTCAGTATTGAGTTTCTTGAGGGGAGTTCATATAATCTCCATTTCATTCTCGATTTCAACATATAATAGGGGGACTTTGAACTCATATCACTTGTAATGTGCACATTTTTTCATGAGTTCATCATATGAGCTAATTATATTACTAGATTAATCACTTTCATATGACACTTATTTTCATTCTTTCATAGCCATCATGTGTCATTCTTTGATCAAACCATCTCGTAACTTCTGGTTACGTGTCATATACACATTCTTTGATCAAATCATCTCGTAACTTCAAGTTACGGATCACACACATGTGGCTATCTAGTGGATCCATAATATCTAGTAGCACACATGGAGGGGTAGTGAGCCCATATATATCGTACCCCTTTCATACTCAGTTTGATCAAAAATCGATTCACAAATATTTAGCCAGTAATAATTTCACCAATCGAGAATAAAGTATCTCATATCACAAAGAATTAATTAATCATTCAAACTATCATCATTTATATCAGTAAACATCACAATAATTCATTGTGACCCATTAAACATATCACATCATCTTTCGGCGGCAATAAATGCACTTCCAGTGCAGATTCTGACCCACAATTTTTAAATTCAGAATCGTATCACATGCGTATCAATTCTTCTGTAGCACAGACTCTCTGTTTTTAGAGTCGTATAGCTTACGGATCATTTCTTTAAATTATTAAGCAATCCATTCAATATTTCTGAACAAAGGTCTGAATTTACAAATAGATTTAACACTCTCAAATATCCATAAATATTATCCATTTGTTCCAGTAAATATCGTAAAAACAATTTATCGGTCTCGAATAGAAAGATTGAGGGTGCTAATGATTAATGATATTCCAGGCGATATTCGATGGTTGATTGAAGCAAAAGTTCGATTGTCTGGAGAGTTTCCAAATTCATATAAATATATGCCAGGTATGGGTAAGAGTACTTTTGCAAAGAAACGAAGAGCAAAAAGATTAGGTGGATGCTTCAAATGCGCTCGATGGACTTGTGACACACGATGCAAATCTGTGGGGTTCATGTCCAAAAATCGAGAAGATAAAATAGCATTTATAAAGGATGGATTGAGTAAGGAGTCTATGGATCAAACGATTCACCAGATTCTTGAGACACATCCTAGAGGTTATGTGCATCGTGAGCTTCTGTCTCTATAGATTCGTTTCAAAAATGAAGAAGAACGTTATAGTCTCGAAAATATTGTTTCAAAAGATCAAGTTTGTAAAACTAGTCTTTTTATTAGAAAAAATCATAATAATGAAGTTTAGTAGTTGCACTGTAATTTCAGAAAATCGTCTAGCTGCCGACATATAAGATTTATTTAAAATCCCACGCCTTATTTGTCGGTTACAATTGTTATAAGAAATAGTAAAATTATTTATCGTTTTGTAAATCTTTCCCTTTAAATAGCGAGTCGTTCATCATAATCTTATGCCTCTCAAAATTAAGTTTTTCAATGAATAGATGGATGTTTCAGATTCTTCGCAAGGTAATAAATTTCTTCAACCGATCAAAACCATATGTGTTCTTGGTGGTTCTAGACTGGTAAGTTTCTCTCAAAATGTTGATATTGTGAGTCAGTTAGTAAGGGATATGGGAAATCAAAAAATCAATTTACTGTATGGAGGGACTAGCATCACTTTCTTTGATAATCTTTTATTAGCTGAGAAATGTTTTGAGATAGAAGTGAAAAGTATCATACCTTTTCATAGAGCTTCAACAAGGGTCGTCAAGAATTCCATATGCATGATGCTAACTCATTCTATTTATGATTGTATGATGGATATGGTGAACAAGAGCGATGCATTTATCATTCTTCCAGGCGGTTATGGAACGCTAATGATGATGTTCACCATTGCTTCTTGGGCAGAATTGAAACTTCATAACAAGCCCATAGGTCTATTGAATTTAATTAACTTATTTCATGGTTTGCTTGGATTTTTAGACCAAGGAGTATATCAAACCTTTATATCTCCTCCAACGAGAGAAGTATTCAAATTTGCAGATACATCTGTTGAGCTTATCAAAAAGCTTCAAGAATGCATCACTTTTCAAGATTCTGTGGAAACACAAGGGGTCAAGCGAAAAAGAGCTTTTGATCCTTTAGATCTCTCATTATGAACCCAAATAACAATAATGGGTGGCAGAGCTACGGAGTTTTATACTCTCGAGACGCACCCTTCTTTTATGGGTTCTATTATGTAATATTTGCATATTTCGTATTTATCGAGTATGTACTGACTCTTCTCCATATTTTCATCATATGAACTTTCTGTACTTGTTTCTCATTAATAATAATATCAATTTTGCTTTTCCACAATATAAGCGTGTAGTAATTCATGACTACAATCATTTACCATATGTGCTTCTTCTGGAGCACTTTATTGTAATATCTATATAATCTCGAATCTCAATGTGATCTGATATAGTCCCTTAGACTCATATAATATATTGAGAAATTATTTTGTGTGATCACACATAACTTGTAACTTTTGGTACCACTTTTTCATTTGGTTCAATCATCCAATGGTAGCTTCTGGTACCATTTCATCATTTTGTTTAATCATAACGTGGTAGCTTCCAATACCAATATACCAGATATCATTTAATCATTAAGTAGTAACTTCTGGTACTACTTCATCAATATTCGTTTCTCGGCCATCAATAAATTTTGAGAATTTATCCAATATTCTTTCAGAATCAGATTACTCCATATAATGTTCGTTTACGATCACATGGCCAGATACGAAGTATCATTAATTTAATTCATCGGCTATCCCTTAATTTGTACTGCCCGCCGCTGGTGGCAGAGCCGCACTGGCCGACCCATGTATATATAGTCATTCATATTTCGTTGCACATGGCCTTATAATATGGCCATTCCATATCACCGGCTATCATTAACAAATACACTTATCGTTTGGCCATCACCGGTCATCATTATTAATACATTTATCATCTGGCCATACCGGTCATAATTATTTGCTACACTGACCGACTCACTTAGTTGTTCAAATCTTCTTTTGATAAATTGTTCGGCCTCTCACATATTTTATTATTTTTTTATATTTCAACAATTGACCCGACAGCTACCATTAAATATTACTTGCCGGCGGCAGAGCCGTACTGGCCGATCCTCGTAGTCACACATACTTATTTTCATTTCAGATGGGTCAATCCATAAATATCCACATGTTCACGTACCAAATAATTTTCTCAATAGAAAAAATCAAATATTTTATAATGACAATATGTATTAATATAAATTAATAAACCATATCAATATTGGTCTTAAAATGAAACTATCATTAAATTAAGAAATATGAAAGTGAAATAATAATTTACCTGTAGAAATAATTTCCACCTTAGAACACCAATCCTAGCAACCGTATTATTGTAATAAAATACTAGATCACATAAATTATTTTAGATACAGCTGGGGCATGATATTGAGTCCAATTTCAATAAATAATAAATATGCTCATGTTCTCATGTGTCAAGTTGTCATTTAATAATTCAATAGCCTTATCATATTTTGTATTATCAAGAAATACCAAATTTCTTACCTCAATTGGCAGAAGACTTGCAGCGAAAAAAATCCACCACCAAGATTCTTGCTCCTCTCCCCATATTTCTCTATTATATCCGTCACTATCCGATCTCCCTTTTTCTTCTCTTTTTTTTTTTTTATTTTATTTTTCTTTTGGAGCAGTGGCAGTGGCTAGAAGACGACCCACTGCACTTGCCGGAGGCGCCGGCGTTCTCGCAATCGCACTTCCTTTTAAAAGGCGACGAGGATGACAACAGTGGCTTCCCGGCGGTATCGCCGTGGGTTAGCGACGAGGCAAACAAGTTAGCACGGAAGATCGGCGGATGAGTACGATAAGTTGATCTCCTTAGACCCCGACTGTCGGCGGTGGTTGTCCAGCGGCGGGACGAGGTGGCCGGGGCCCACCTGAACTGTGCGTGGCCGGTCAAATTCTGGCCGAGAAGGGAGATGTCCCTTTCTTCTTCATTTTCAACCTCACCCTCCATTTCGTAATTCTTCTTCATCTTTTGCTTCTAATCTAATTTTGTGGAAATTTTAAAGTTTATTTTTTACTTTATTTTTGTTTACTTATTCATTTTCAGATGGAGTTTATTCAAGAGAAGAACGATTAGTAATAATCGAATTTCTGATACAGAGGATCGTCTGTAGGACGCAACTGTAGAGCATACTTTTCTTATATTACAAATCGAGCTTTAGTGGGCAGAGACTCGTGTTGATAACGTGTTATAAAGCTAGAGAGAAAGAGAGATAATAGAGAAATGTTTCTCTTAGGTGCAATTTTCATTATAACTGAAGCTCCTATTTATAGGAAACTTCTGATGGCACAACCATAATAATACAATTACATCGGGGGCAAAATAGTCATTCACATACATAAAATTAATGGTGGTGGACCATATATATTTATAACAGGCATATGAATCTTGATGTCATTTTTAATGTTGATAGCGCTTTTCACTTTTTTCAAAAGAATAATAATAATAATTAAAACAAAAACGATCTACCACAAGAGTTAACACGTATATTGTATTACAGAATCTTCCTCTTCCCTCTCTATTCTAATAAGCACGAGTTTGAGGGGCTGGACTTCTGACACGTGGCTTTGTCCAGAGCACTTTCTTTTTCCTTAATTAATTCCTTATGGCCTCGCTTACTAGCAAGGTTGGGATTAAATAACTTAATCCCTTGAAAATGACACGTCAGATTGCATCCCATGTTTACCATGCATGATGGTATATTCGTCCGATCTTATCCCCTGTTTACCAGTAAAGATAACATTGTTGTGTTTTTAAAAGCAAAAAGTTGATAGAAACGCATGATTACCATTTTACCCTTCTCTCTCATTTTCTCAGATTTTCCCAATTCATTTCGATGCTCGACAGAATTCTAAAGAACCCTAACCTGGGACTCCTGCGATTATGTCGATCCAAAGCCCGTTGATTTGAAGACACGACACTGCAACAACCGTGGAGGACGAAAGCATGATTATTTCATGAGGTACATCTCGATATCCATGTAAATGGGTTATATCTTCGATATCATTCGAATTGTAGAATATTTTTTCTTTCTCGTGCATCCCTTTCTAGAAAACGGGATTAATTTTGGATTAAGTTATCGTGGTTGAGTGCGGCAACAAGGTTGAACAAATTGTTGTGCGTATCTGTTATCACTTCCAACATCCGAGAGCCCCCAAGGCAGTTTCGCATACATCGACACGGTAGTCTTCAATCGAGGTTCCTCTTCCTTGTTCTTTGTCTACTTGAACAAAGTAAACTTGTGCTTGGCTCGTTAATTTAATTATGGGGGATAATGATCTTTTTGTGATAGTTATAAATGCACTATTATGTGATGGAAAATTAAGATGTAATGAGGGTGTAGACAAATAAATTTTGAGAATTTCATGGACCAATCACTGCTACTTTCTTGTTCATATGTACACTCATAAGAGTTAACCCGATTATTTGAGTTTACTTGATTCTTTCTATGTTTTCAAGTTGAATTACAAAAGTCAATAACTTTGATTTTATCAAGTTCGTGGTTATTTTATATGCCCTAGTAAATGCATGTGTTAGTGTTAACAAATGTGTTTTGCTTGTTTGTTGTTGTGTATCCATTCTGCTCTCTTCTTGTGCGTAATATCTTTGAATCCACAATTCTGCACATACTAAATCTGATTATAAGGCATGTGTTGCAGATTGTATAAAGTCTTTGCTTCTTTGTTTGTTTGTCTACTTATCCTTACTCATGTTGTAGACCATGGGCTCCTTACTTATGTGTTTAGCATATTGAAAAATGGGATCCTTGTTTGCAGTTTGTTGCGAGGGCCTCAGGTTGTTTGTTCTGAGGGCCTGAAGTTTGTTCTAAGGGACTGCAGTTGTGATATAACTAGTTATTGAAGATTTTTCTGGTGTGTTAACTATGTTGAATCTCTAACATATTAAACATTTTTAGATTTTTTTCTTAAAAACAAATTGTGGAATATTTTAAAGCATATTGATAGTTTGTCGAATTTACGATACATGAAACAGCTATGGAGAACCACCTCCCGCCCGAGCAAAGACAATATTTGTTTACCCAAAAATGGACAGTTGAGGTTGACGAGTCATTCGCATGCTTCTTGGTATCAGCACAACCACATTTGCCATTGTTACTCGAAGGCAATCAAAAAGTCCAGAACACATTGTTTACATTAAGCGCGGATATGTTGACCAAGAAGTTCGATAAGCCATATACTTCATTAGAATGTGAGGATAGGTTTCAAAAATTTAGGATACGGCATAGGGTGATGAGGGAGATGATTACAAGTTATGGTATCAACTACTGCTGTGCGAGTGGGCTCATGTGGGGACCAAAAGAAGCATGGCTGAGGGTCTTTACTGTACGTATTGTGCTCACATTCCAAAGTATTCTTACATTTACACTTTCTTTATGTAATTGTGTAATTGACATTACTTATTTTACAGGATCACCCTATCAGCCTAGCGTACCAAGAAATGGGAGACCCGCAATGGTCGAAACTGCAGCTAATTTTTGGTAAGGTAGATAGGGAGACGGTCCACCCAGATGTGGAACGTGATTCCAATCGCGTTATGAATGTTGAGGCAGATGTTGATAGCCTAAAAGGAAAAAAACCACCTTTTGTAAACTGATGGCTTTTACATATCACCTATCAGATGGCAGCTTCTTGATGGATCAAACATATCTGTATTTTTGTTTTTTAGTGCTGACTATGTACAAGCATGCCTATCAAACTCAATTATTGTTATCTTGTTATCTGATGTATTTTAATATGTGAGGCAACTGTTGGAAGCAATTATTTGTGTTCAAACCATATGCACTGAATGACTACTCAAAGGTACATGATATGTCCTTTCAATGCATGCCTATAGGTATCTTTTAGCTTTTCCTGCAAAGTTGAATGGATTCTATTTGATGGCATGGAAGACCATATCTTGTGCCTTTTTTCATATTGTGCATTATTGCTGCATACTCATGTCTATTTAAGCACCCCAATACACTCAACACAAACACATTCGTAGAACTATCAACACAAACACTTATTTGTCAAAATAATTTTAATTTTATTTGAAAGATCTAAAATTGCGATGGCTCCCAGTTTTGGTGTAGTGCAGGCCGACTATTTGTCCGACCTACATTGGACCCCAAAACTGGATGAGTTTTTAATAGATTATTTGGTTGACGAGAAACATCTTGGTCTCTTTGTTCCTTTTGCAAGTAACACCGAGAGAATCGAGTCTGTTACGCGGACCATCAATGGGTGGTTTCGCAAGAGTTTCATGTCCGAGTATGTAAACCAACGCGTTGAAAATCTAGAAAAAAGATACCAATTTTTTTCTCAACTTAAACATAAAGATGGGGTTGAGCATGATGCGACTATGAACATTTACCATGCTTCGGACAACACGTGGCATCACTTGTTTACGGTGATTTATTCAATTTTTGTATGTGTTGCTTCATTTCAGCAGTTTTTCAGTTACAAACTAAATAAAATGCTCATTTTCGTGTAGTGGGATGATTTTTCTTTGGCTTACATGGAGAGAGGTGAACCACAACATGACAAGATCGTCGAGTTGTTCTACGTGGAGCCACCGTACGTACCTCCTATCGAGTACTATGTTTTGACTGATAGCGACACCGAAGAGAAGAATGAAAAAAAAAAGCGGTGACAAAGGTGTTGAAATCATTGACGTTGAGGACTACACTCCAAAGGCCCCGAACAGAGCGAACATCCCGCGGAAAAAGGGACCGGCACGTAAGTCCTTTTACATGGGTAGTTCTTCAAAGGCCCCGGAACAAAAGCGTTCTATTCAAAGTCATACAGGGTCAACCGATGGCTCCGTCAATCAACCAACCAACTACAACGCAACACACAATCGTGTTAATGACCCCGATGAAAATTCTGCCTCCACAGCATGTTCTACCACCCCGAAATTCAACCCGGTTTATCCGTGGTACTAGGTCCGTCGTTGTATTCCTTGCCTTGTTTTTCTAACTTTTTTATGTTTAATCAATGTTGTCGCAGTTATGTTTTGCGAGTTACCCACCCCTTACTTTAGCAACACCTCTTACTTTGGGTACTACGTTGTGTTGCCTACTGATTGATAATATGAAATTTTACCTACTGATTGATTTGTTGTGTAGGAGACATGAGATAATTTAGTGGAATGAAAAAAGTTGTGTTTATATGCTAAGTAAAATTAAGGTTAAAGAGTAATCCCTACTTCCACTGGGTTGAATCCACAACCAAAAGTCCAATACAGATATAGTTCATTTGTTTAATTACAATATGTAGTCATGGGTTTGTTTGTAAAGTAGATTTGTTAATATTATTAGTTCGGTAAAATAAAGATAATGCATAATATGCCATGGACCTAAAATTTCCTCTGCCTTTCTACTGAACATGAGTTCATTTACCAAAAAAAAAAATAAATAAATAAATAAATAAACAAATAAAACAAGAAATATAAAAATTATATCATTTGGGTTTCTTTTTATTATTCGACATCTTTTTCAATTGTGTAGAGGTTGTAGTATCATAATATTTATTAGTATATGTTTTTTCTTTTTCTTCTTGGTCTGGTCATATTTTTATGTTAAATTTTTTATTTTGTGTAGTTTCATTGGAGCTTACCTTATGTTTTACAATGAATCCTCTTATTTGGAGTTGTTATATTCAATGACTATTGTTAGACTTTTCAATGCTTATTAACTAATATTTCTTTCTAGGTGATTATATAAAGAGTGGGTGGACCTTATTTCTTTGGTGAATTTTGGGTGGACCTAGGTGGAGATGATCTCTAATCGTCGCGAAGGCATTACTCGTGGGCGGCTGTGGTCCCACAGCCGTGTTACCTTCCTAGTATATTTATTACATAAGCTTTTCACGTTAAATTCATAAATAATCCTCCCTATATATTATTTCCGAATGCGCTGAGCCTACGTGGCTGTTTCTGGTGCTTCGAAATCCTATTTGGCGAAGAATCATGCTTCGTAATTAGGTTTGGACAAATAATATTGATATATTAATAATTAATAATCTAGGTTCGGGTATTCCATAAATATTATTTAGCTAACTTAGGTATTTTAATATCACTTTTACTAATATAACCCTTTAATTCTTTGTAATTTTACATAGTGAGGTACTAAGTGACTAATATATCCCTGAATTTTGATTTTCTTCCTTCAATAAGCTATTGAATTATAAATGTATTTTTAAAATTTATAACTTTTGTATTTCTTATCGGATTTACATATATAATATATCAAATTAATCATCTTTTGATGATCTTCGATTTCACATCCATATTGTATATATGAAATAAATAAAGTATATTTATCTTTATAATAATAAAAAAATAATAATATTTATTGAAATTCATTAGAAAATAAAATTATTCTCAATTGATATATTTATATTTAATATAGTTATATATTGTAAGTTAAAAAATTAGTATAATACAACACAAGTAAGTCGCACAAATAAAAAGTGCCATACTAAATATATAATAATATATATATTTTTATAAAATGTATTTAAATTTTCAACTACTTTTTTGCATTAATTTTAAATTTTAAGAAAAAAATTAGCAAGCACCCGTGTAATACACGGGCGTTGTACTAGTTATATTACTAATACAACACATGTGGTGTTCGATAAAATAGTTAAATGTAACTAATAATAATTATATAACTATATATAACCATTTATAAAAATAAATAAAATGGTGAATTTTTAATATATATATATATATATATAATTCTAAAAATTAATTTATATTCAACATCATTGTTTATAAATTATTTTTCTGAAATATATAAGAGAATAATAGTGAGGAAGTACAAAGTTTGAAAAGTGAGATAATATATACACTATAGAAAGAAGAGAAGATACAGATTTATATTGAATATTTTAATATAATAAATATGTGTATTTTTTATCATCAAACTCTAAGTTATTTGATATAAAAAAAAAATAATAATTTTTATCCAAGCCATATAAACCAACTATTTTGTTAAACTTTCAATTTAACTTCAATTTACATATAATTCAATTCCAAAACTTATCTACTCGTTCATTCTCTCATGCTAAAGATATAATTAGTTAATTAATTAAATTACAGATAATTTAATTAATTAACTATTTGTTTTGAAACTAGTAACGCTCAACTTTATTATCACTAGTATTCATCTGTGTACATGCACAATGAAAAATAAAAATTAATATATTATATGTATGTTTGTGCACATGCATAAAGAAAAATAAAAATCTATGTAATATATAGATTTTTATTTTTCTTTGTGCATGTGCAATATATAAACATTTTATATTATATAATTAATGTATTACTAATTACATTTTAAATTTTGACTACATGCAAATGTGCAATGTAAATATAATTTATTTACATACCCAAACCCTCTGTGCACTCTCTCGAAACCTACATTAGTCGCGCCTACATGGCCGTTTAGGTCTCCTCCTACGAAGAGCTTCTCGCTGGCAGACAACCTACTGACCAAGGTGTCCAAATCCTCCCAAAATTGCCTCTTGGCGTTCTCACTAAGACCTACCTGAGGGCATAGGCGCTAATCACATTCATGGTCACATCCCCAACTACCAATCGGACTAGATAATCCGATCGTCTTGCCTCCTAACATCTACAACTCCATCCTTAAGGCTTCTATCGATCAGGATGCCTACACCATTCCTACTCGATGAAGCCCCAGTGAACCAAAGCTTGAAGCCAGTATCCTTCACCTCCTTCGCCTTCTGCCCCTTCTATTTAGTCTCCTGGATGCATAGGATATTTACACGCCTCCTAATAGCTGCATCGACTAGCTCACGTAGCTTACCCGTTAGGGACCCTACGTTCCAACTACCTATCCGGACCCTAGTTGGTTCGACTAGCTTCCTTGCCCTTTGCACCCGTCGAGAGAGATGCGAAGACCCTTGCTCATTTTTCACTACACCCGGGCATCGATGTAGCGCGCCATTAAGGAAATGACAACCCGGTCCTTGCTCACTTAACACCATGCCCAAACCACGACATGGCGCGTCCCCGAGGGGGAGACGACCCGGCCCTTGCTCATTTGACACCATACTCAGATTCCGATATGGCGCGTCGCTAAGAGGGTTACGCCCCAACGAATATCTACTGTGTTTCATCTCCATAGAATGGCTAGGTTTTAGTTGGCTCGCCAAGCCTATCACAAACACTCTTCCTTTACCAGGGCTTGGGACCTGCTATGTTGAGACAACATAGGCTGAGTTATCCCAAATCGTCCAATTATGTAAATGATTATATTCTTTCTTATATTTTAGTCTTCGTTTTCATCTCGTAGTCATTCATATTAGACTTCCTAATGGTGCGACTAGCTCGAGCTCTAATTGTTGTGTTCTCGGTCAATCATATGACTTACCATGCCTACATGTTGAGTTTCCAATAGGTCATCCGAGGACCCTAGCTCGACCTTCCGTTGTCCTTTTGAATCCCTCATTCTTCTTTCGACCGGAAGACTCTTTGTCACTGTTCGACCTTTCTGTTGCTCTGTTTCGTCTGACCCGGCTAGTCGGTTTACTGGGTTTGATCTTCTTGGTTGGTATCCCATATCAACTCTAAATATTTATCATTATATATAAAAAGAAGAATACTACTTTTATAGATGTTATATATATATATATATATATATATATATATGTATATATATAATGACATCACTAGTAAAACGTCCGTGTATTACACGGGTGCTTGCTAATTTTTTTATTAAAATCTAAAATTAATGAGAAAAAGTAGTTGGTACAACGCCCATATATTACAGATGCTTGCTAATTTTTTATTAAAATATAAAATTAATGAGAAAAAATAGTTGAAAATTTAAATACCTTTTATAAAAATATATATATTATTATATATTTAGTATGACACTTTTTATTTCTGCGACCTACCTGTGTTATATTATAATAATTTTTAAACTTACAATATATAACTACATTAAACATAAATATATCAATTGAGAAATAATTTTATTTTTCTAATGAATTTTAATAAATATTATTACTTTTTATTATTATAAAGGTAAATATAATTTATACATTTCATATATACAATGTGGATTTCAAATCGAAGATCATCAAAAGATGATTAATTTGATATATTATATATGTAAAACTGATAAAAAATATAAAAGTTATCAACTTTTAAAATACATTTATAATTCAATAGCTAATTGAAGGAAACAAATCAAAAGTTATAGATATATTAGTCACTTAGTGTCTCACTACGTAAAATTACAAAGAATTAAAAGGTTATATTAGTAAAAGTGATATTAAAATACCTAAGTTAGCTAAATAATATTTATGGAATATATGAATCTAAATTATTAATTATTAATATATCAATATTATTTGTCGAAACCTTATTACGAAGCATTACGTCAAGTAGGATTCCGAAGCACCAGAAGTAGCTAAGTAGGCTCAGCGCATTCGAGAATTATATATAAGGAGGATAAGATAATAAATTTTAGAGTAAAATAATATTTGAGTATTATGATTAACAAAATTAAATAAAATTATTATTTTTTTCGTATCAAAAAATAAAAATATGTGTTAAAATATTATTTATATTAACATAAATGGGTTAACAAGCTAAAATTATTATTGTTAAAATAAAGTTTAGGAAAAGGGAAAACAAAAAAAAAAAAAAAAAAAAAAAAAAAAAA
>CACSLK010000164.1:10775-22006 GCA_902706635.1 Striga hermonthica
AATTTTAAATTTCGCTGTAAACTCTGTTCCGTACGGTATATCGAACCCAACAGTAGTCAACCGCAACTATGGCAAATCGGACTCCGCCTTTTCCGGTTGGTAGAGGACCGATGAGGTCAATTCCCCATTTAGCGAAAGGCCATGGATTGTAGACTGATTTGAGCTCTTCGGGGAATTGATGAACGTTAGGCGCAAACAGTTGGCACTTTGGGCATTTACGGATCCAGGTGGCGGCATCGATTTTTAAAGTAGGCCAATAGTATCCTTGTCACAAAATCTTGTAGGATAAGGCTTGCGCACCGGGGTGACTTCCACAAATTCCTTCGTGCACTTCTTCGAGATAATATCGCGATTCGGATTCAGTCAAACATTTTAGAAGTAGGACCGAATATCCTCTTTTGAATAAGGTTCCGTTGTCCAGAGTGTATCGAGCTGCTCGAATCCGAAGTGCCCGAGCTTCTTTAGGGTCTGGAGATAAGGCTCCAGTTTCTAAGTATTGAATAATAGGATCCATCCAAGTCGGAGGTTTTTGTGATGTTGCCGGATTGATGGTTACAACTTCGGGAAGGAGAGTCGACGGTTGTTCTTACTGGCCGATTTGGACATACTCCATGCTCTCCATCCCGGTACTCGAGGCTAGTCGGGACAATGCATCTTCTTGTACATTAAGAGTTCGGGGAATGTGTTCGACGTCGACAGAGAATTTTGACAACTTTTGTTTCGCGAAGGATAGATATGGTGACAACCGAGGTTCTTTGACTTCATACGCACCATTGATTTGATTGACTAAGAGTTGTGAGTCTGAGAAAACTTTAATGTGCTTCACGTTCATAGATTCGGCTAAATTCAGTCTAGATAGCAAAGCTTCATATTCGACCACGTTATTCGTGGCGGGAAATAGAAATTTAACCGAATGACAGAATAACTGGTTTTCCAGGTTGGCTAAAACTATCCCTGCACCTGCTCGGTATGTCTTGGAGGACCCATCGATCTAGAGGACCCACGGTTGGTCGTTGTTATACAGCTCCACCGCGGGCGTGAATTCGGCAATGAAATCAGACAGGACTTGTGCTTTGATTGCTGTCCTCGGTTGGTAGTGGATGTCGAACTGTCCAAGTTCGACGACCCATTTTATAATTCGCCCCGAGGTGTCAGGTCGGTGTAGGACCTGTCATAGTGGATACGAAGTGCGAACAGTTATAAAATGCTCTTGAAAATAAGGTCGCAGTTTTCTAGCGGCAGTTACAAGGGCGAATGCTAGTTTATTCATAGGAGGATAGCGAAGTTCAGCGTCATGAAGGGCCTTGCTGACATAATAAATGGTCGATTGGAGCACTCCTTCTTCGCGTATTAAGACGGCGCTGATTGCTGTATCCCTAACTCCGAGGTACAAGAACAGCATTTCCTCCGGGCTTGGCTTCTGTAACGTCGGAGGGGATGCGAAAGTTTCTTTAATGCTGATGAGTGCTTCATGACATTCTTCGGTCCATTCAAAACGTTTTCCTTTTTTAATTACTTCGAAAAAAGGTTTGCAACGATCTGTTGACTTGGAGATGAACCGACTAAGTGCGGCAAGTCGGCCAGTTAGGGCCTGAACACCCTTGAGCGAGGTCGGGGGAATAAATCTTGAATGGCTTTGATCTTGGCCGGATTGACCTCAATTCCCCGTTGACTGACCATGTAACCGAGGAATTTCCCAGAATTAACTCCGAAGGTGCATTTTTTTGGATTTAAGACCATGGAATAAGACTGAAGAATGTTGAACATTTCCTGAAGATGTGTGACATGGTCGGAGGTGTTCACCGACTTGACAAGCATATCGTCTACGTAGACTTCCATTGTATGACCTATCAAATTGACAAACATCTTGTTGACGAGACGCTTATAAGTGGCTTCGGTGTTTTTTAGTCCGAAGGGCATCATAGTATAGCAGTATAAGCCTCGGGCAGAATAGAACGGGGTGTGCTCCGAGCCATCGGGATCCATGGGAATTTGATTATAACCGGAGTAAGCATCCATAAAACTCATTAACTCATGTCCCGAGGTGGCGTCTACTATGTAATCAATATGAGGAAGCGGATAGTTGTCTTTTGGACACGCCTTATTCAAATCAGAGAAGTATATGCACAGACGCCATAAGCCGTTGCTTTTCTTTACAAGAACATGATTAGATACCCAAGTCGAGAATTTGGCTTCTTTGATGAACTTGTTGTCTATGAGATTTTTAACTTCCTCTTCTAAGCCTTCTGACGATCTGGCCCCAATTTTCGACTTTTCTGGACAACCGGTTTAACAGTTCGGTCGAGGTTCAGCTTGTGGCTAGCAACACCGGGGTCAATTTCCCTCATATCCTCGTGTTTCCAGGCGAAGACGTCAGAATTATTCTTGAGAAATGCCACGAGTTCTGATCGAAGGGGTTCTTGGAGGTGGCTCCCAATGCGTAGTGGTTTTTGACATGTCGGTTCGTCAATATGGATCAACTCCACTTCTTCTCCGAGTTTGGCTTGATCACTTCGACTTTTCTCTTTGAATTGAGTCCTTGGGTCCAATTCATCTTCTTCCGGGATTGGTTCTTTACCGGGTTGTCTACCTCGGTCCTCAGATAAAGGGTCTGATGTGACGGGGACAACGACTTCATGACTCGGTTCCTCGAAAATTGCATTGTCCGAAGTGACTGATAGTAAGGAATTTCTTTCGTTGACCGAAGTGGCGGAATGGACTCTGGTGGAATGTATGAAAGTGATAAGTTCTCGATCTTCTCTTTGATCTCCGTAATGCGTTCCTTCACCACGTGTCGTCGGGAATTTAAGTGCATAATGAAAAATAGAAACCGCAGCTCGGAATTTGTACAGAGCAGTTCTTTTGATGATCGCGTTATACTCGTTGTTGATGTCAAGAACTTTAAAAGTCTCCATAACAAGCTTGGTTACATGTTCGGGCGTGCCAAAACTGACAGGCAGGGTGATTTCGCCGATGGGCTTCGAGATGCTTCCGTTAAACCCCAGTATTTGATCATTACAACGTCGGATATCCGCGGGGTCGAGGCCCATTTTGTCAAAGGCTTGTAGCATCAAAATGCTTGAGTAGGCCCCAGAATCGACCATGACACGGTGAACCGAGATCCCACATATTGGAACGGTGATGACGAGTGCGTCGGAATGAGAGTGTACAAAATGATTCGCATCTTCCATGTTGAAAGTAATGGGGCAGTTTTGGGCATTGAGAACGTCTCGTAGATCTGTGGTAAAAACATGCTTGCCTGAATTATAAGCTTGCCGAGCATAGGCTTTGATTTGTCGACGGGATGAGGTTCCTCGGGAATTGTTAGTATTTATTCGATGAACGGTGATTTGCATCGGACTAGAAGATCGGCTTCGTTTAAGTCCTCGGGAGTTTCCGGTCGACTCAACATTGAGCATTTCTGAGGTGAACATGAACACTTCTTTCTCTCCTTGTCGAATTCGCTTTGGTGCAACACCTCGGTTTTCATCTTCATCTTCATCATAGGATTCAATTTGACGTCCCGGCCCCCGTTTCTGGGTATTAGAGTTGCGATAGAACTTCTTGAGTTGCGGATGACCGATTAAACGTAAAAGAGCAGCCAAAAGACTTAGGCATTCATCAGTGTTGTGCCCCGGTGATTTGTGATAGTCACAATATCGAGATTTATCCAACTTTTCCTCAGGCATCCGAAGTGGTTTGGGATCGGGCAGAATGCCCTTTCCTTTAATCACATCATAGATGGTGGCAGACCTAGCTAAATACACAGTTTGATAACCGGATTTGACGTTGGTAGCGTACTGTTTCCGAGCTGCCCTGATTCGGGGTCGTTGGCATCTCCTCGGGGGTAACCTCGAAATTGAGCCTTGTTTTGCTTATCAAAGGATTTGTTTTTCTTCCTGTCATCGGTTCCCGACTTCGGATTAAAATTGAAATCGGGGACTGACATCGCTTCCTCGGCAATGATATGTTGCTGGGCACGGGCAAGGAATTTCTGGAAGGTGTTTGGCTTATTCTGACATAATGTCCAGTGAAAAATAGAATTTGGTTTCAGTCCCGCAATAGCCATAACAAGCAGGGTTTCGGGATGACATGGCTCCATACTCTGAACTCGGTCATTAAATCGAGCAATATAATCCTTGACACTTGCATCATCTTTTTGAGTTACATTCGCAAGAGATTCATTTGGAACCAAACAAACTTGGGCCTCAATGAAGTGAGATCGGAAAGCCGACCTCAACTGTTGCCACTTCCAAATTGAATGAGGGGGTAAAGAGTGGTACCATTTATGAGCTCGAGGCCCCAAAGTGAGAGAAAACATGTGACACCGAAGTGCATCTGAGGCCCCATAGAGATCCATCCATGATGTGTAGTGACCGAGGGGTGAGTAAGAATCTGACGTGCCATCATATAATCCGATTTGAGGGACTTTGACTTTTTCCGGTACAGGTTCCGAAGTGAGCTCGGGTGTTAAAAGAAAATCGGCTTCTAAATATACATGTGTCTAAGTGGAGGCTCCCCGTGGAGGATCTTCCTGTGCCCTCTGCCGACTTTCCAGCTCGGCGATTCTTCGTCGTAACACTTCTAATTCCGTGGATTCTTGTCGAGCTGGCCGATTTCTTTCAATTTGCTGACAGAAGTCTGTGCGAGCCGGATGGGAATGAGCCTGAGGCCGCGCAGGTGGTGGAGAATGTCGTGGTTGTCCAGATTGACTTTCAGCGGTTTCTTCATGAGGGATCACCGGAGGAGTGCGCGCTGTCTAGGCATATCACACTACACGATTTGGCTGCGGGGGCGATGTTCGACTATGAGGCTAAGACGTAGCGTGAAAAGTAGTTCCACCGCCGTCTCGTCGGATAGACAGATTTCTCGGGTTTGCGGGGGTAGTAGGGATGATAGATTGTCCCGGCGCCGTCGTTGACATCCCGGGAACAGTTTGAGCCATTAAGGCGGCAAACCCACGTGCGAACTCCAGATTTTGAAATAGAGTGGTGTAATCAGGCAGGCTGGGTATAGCCGCAGGACGCCTAGTAGAGTGATTGTTGTGACTGTGCCCTTCATGCGACGTATGTCCATGGTGATCTGAATGAGACATATTTGCAGTGTTTGCTGTGGCTAAAGAGCCAAGGGTTGAAGATTAACCTCAAATAACTTATGAGGCCCTTCCTCTAGCGCCAAACTGTTGTTACGTGATTGTTAACAATGATTGAAAGTAGGTTTAGTTGATTGATTTTAATGGTTTGAACGTAAGGCATGCAATAAAGACTCAACAATGGCCCTGGTCCGAGGTGAACTGGGGTGAAAAGCGTCTGTGAGCTGTTTCGTGTTTCATGTTAAAAATATTTGGTTCGGGGATCCCCGTACAAGTATCAGATGCTTGCTATTTATAGTAACTTTTTTGGGATACATATCGGGATTTTTGCGATGCCTTTTTTGTAAAGCTACTTTTTGGTGGGCGGCATTGTCGGCGGGCCCCACTTGAATGATGAAAGATCTCGTGGTTCGTGAAAATGGCGTGTAGGCGCCTTGTCACCAGTTTAGGAGGTGGTGACCTTGGTTCGTGTTGTCTTCGGTTTGCAGAGACTTCGGTTTGGGATGACCTCGGCATGAGGGTCACCTCGGTTTTCTATGGTTTGGTCGGTTCGGCATGCGAACCAGAATAATTGTTGATCGCATCGGTGTTGGTAATAATCCGTCTAAAACATGGCTTGAGGCTAATAACTTCGAATTACCGAATCGGATGATAACAGGTACATCCTTGCAACTGAGTAGGTTTTGTAATGGTCATTAACGAAATCCATTATATCTAACCCGACTTCCCTGTTACATATCGTAAATGCACATCATATTAGAATATAACAATTTTTTTTTAAAGAAAAAAGCGATAATGTTGTTTGGTGAACATTACCGAATAGCCGTAGATGCATGTAAGCAAGGTAGTAGAACTATTTCAAACACACGACAATCACATGTTCTTGCCTCTAAATCTACCACGTAGGATCGTTTTTCTTCCATTACCCTATAACGTTGCATGCCGAGTGTGGTAATGGATAGAGTACGACCTTTCTCGAACAAAGGATCCAACCGCAATTGAGTCCACTGCGTTAGCGGATGATTGCGACTGGCGGATGCATGCCGAACAGCAAACCATTTCTCTATCGTTGCTCGAACACACTCCAACAACGAGCAAACGGGTAACATCATGGCCCAACGGATTTTGTTGTTCAAACTTTCGCATGAATTGGATGTCATGAATCCATAGCGCCGTACAGGTGTAAAACACCTCGCCCAAGCATTTACCGGAATTCCATTAGTTAGCTTTTTTAATGCTTCGGGTTTTAGGCTTTGGATGGATGACAAGTAACGATAGAAGTTTTCACGCCGATAACAATATGTCGCCTTGTAAAATATGTCTATGACAGATTTCCCAAAAGGCCTCATTTGTTTTGTGATGTGATAACAGCAAAACGAATGATGCGCCTCCGGGAACACTATCAGGACAGAATATATGATAGACTCATGTCTATCCGATACGATGAGGAGGTTATCAGGACAACCATAGGTCCTTTTCAATTGAGTAAAAAACCAACTCCAAGTCTCATGACGCTCTACATCACCAATGCCAACTGCGAGGGGAAAGATTTGGTGATTCCCGTCCAATGTGGCTACAACAAACATAATGCCCTAATATTTTCCATTCAAGTGGGTACCATCTATCACAATCACAAGGACACCAGCTCGTTGAAAGCCCTCAATGCTAGCTCCTAGAGCAAAGAACAAGTGTTGGAATACCTCGCCATCTCGTTGCAGTTCGACAATTTTACCTGGATTACGAATCTGCAACATGTGCAAGTAACCAGGAAGCCGCCCCCATAATTCTTCATGACCCCCATAAACTTTTTCAAAAGCACGGTGTCTTGCTCGGAGGGACACATTGTAGCTGATCGACAAACCATGCTCCTCCCGTATTTGTTCAATAATTCTCCGTGTAGATACCGTCTGGGGTTTTGTCTTAATAGTTGGTGCGTAAATATAAGCGAGAACCTTGGAATTGTCCGAACGGTGTCGATTGTGCGTCAAACTCCCTTCGCATGTATGCTCGAGTTGTAAGGACACCCTCCATACCGACAAATAGATAGTAACCTAGAAGTGCAGTATTTGGGTGTTCGACACTCAACTTTTTGTTGCAAGTGATACAGTTGGATGACACAAATCAACTCTTCTTTCGAAAGAAAGACAGACCCCAAAGATAATTCTATATTGTTCGAGGGTAAGTGGGTGGGTTGTCTATCTGATCCAGTTGTCGTGGGCGGCATAGGAAAGGACCACATTCGTGGCTCAACTTCAGATTGTCGGGTGCTACGTTGATTCATATATGCAAAACTTTCAACCTCAATATGGTCGGTAATTAATCTTTGCTCTTCAATATGCTCGCTATACCACGCCCTGAAAAGCTTGAACATTTGCTTCTCATTGACCTCTTTGTCTTCGTCACCTGAGTCACCATTGTGCGTGTTGGTTTGGTCATCATTATTGTCATCGTCACGAGAATGACCAGGTTGGTTCGAAAAACCCGCGGTTTGCTCATCAGCGCCCAGAGGATATCCAGTATGTGTAAATGAGCTAGGGTCTGCTTGATGTGAATATAGGGCCTCGTGGGAAAATGCAGAACTACTGACACCAAAAGAACTCGGAAATACACCTTGGGACGCCATCATTTGCGTGAAGCTTTGTTGCGTCGTCCCCGGAATCCCTACATTTACTCGCTTCTCCAACTCCACGTAAATGTTGGGAGTTTTTTGTTCTTCAATCAGCTCTAAGATATCCTCACTGCATTCGATTTTCATCTTCACAGCTCGTTCCCTTCCATCAAATACTGCCCACAATATGTACTCGAAATTACAAGGATCGGCCTTCAATAATGCTTGAACACGAGAAATTACTTCAGAATACATTTGTCGGGTGTAATTTATTCACTTCAGAATACATTTGTCGGGTGTAATTTATTCTCATCATCTCTGCCACTCCACCAAGATATGAACCCCCGGAAAACGTACCACCATAGCTCACGCATACTCTAACACGGGTGCTAGCCATTCAAATAAGTAAACAACAAAAGGAATTAAAACGAAAGAAACAGAAAATTGCAGTAGAGAAGAATGGTGCAGACGTTGAATTGTTAGAGATCACTGTTTTTTGCCTGCATGATAAATGCACAGATAAAATCCTCATCTGTGAAAAAGCAGTCAATTAATGAGGTGCGTAACTTATGCGACATATATGCGATCAAATTCTGAATAGTCGTAAAATTGCCATGATGATATGGCCCTGCGAAAAAATGGTGCGTAATCGTCAATTAAATTATGCTTTATTCGATTTTCTTATGCGATTCTTCAATATGCGAGCGAAAAAATGTCGCATAATTGTCAATTATCTGGCGGATATATGCGTAAGTTTTTCGCATACTAGTAAATTATGCGATTGCCTTGGATATGCAATTTCTTGAAAATGCGAATTCAACAAATTATGCGAATTATAAGCGAAAAGTTTTTGCACAGTCATAAATTTGCAAGGTCGATATAGCCCTGCAAAGTAAGGCTGATACTCATCGTAAATTATGTTGCATTCAATTTTGATATGCGATTCTTAAAACTGTGAAAGATGTTCACATATTTGTAAATTATGCGTTTGATGTGGATATGCGATTACAAAAATCCGAAATATTTTTGCATATTAATAAATTATGCGTCCGGTCGGATATGCGATGGGTCATTTGGACATGCGAGTGTAATATCGCATAGCATTTTGTGAATTTTGGGGTGTAAAAGAAGTTATTTAATGGGACGGTGTGTAAAAGAAATAATAGATTTATAACGGGATAAAAAAGATTTTGACCTTATTGTATTTATCTCCGAAGGCCATGTTTGAAAAGCAAGACTAGATAGGATTAAGCTCATAGTCAAGGCATTGTCGGACGTTTGTTTTCCAAGTTTGCGGCCCGTACAATTAGACATGGCCCGAGATTAAAATTTACTAATCTTGCATATTGGCTATTAATTAATCTCCTTTCGCCCATGTGATATTTTCCATCTGAACAGTATATGTACAATTAAAAGTCATTTTTGACCCTGATTTTTGTCATTTAGGACAAAAGTAACCTCACCATACTGAATAATTACAGTCTGTCATGTATAAGACCCATCTTGTCTCTTGTCCCCAACACAATGGTGGGGAGAAGTAGATCTGTGTGTTGAAGTGCCGAAAAAAATGACGATTCCATCTGTGAGTTCACGGTACGTGTGTTTCTACACAACATTTTGCAACACGAAGACTGGTAGCTTATTTTGAAGGGGGGCTAATCGTTTCCTCTGTTATTGAGAATAGGTTGTTTCGTAAAACCCTAATTTATCAATTTTTTGGGGTGCATGTAGTTAAGCGTGTTTCGTCCGTTGCTTTCTGGGGCAGGGTGAAAGTGATTCCTTATATCGTCTTCGACACAGGTAAATGGAAGAAAAAACGACTACTTCAACCTACACAAATATTTTTCTCCGATCTGCATTTGCTTTTCCAAACCGTTGTACGTTTAATTGGCATACGATTTTGGAGACTTTGCAAGTTAAAGTTAGTTCTTTTAGGTTGTTGTATGATGTGTTTGAAGATAAGATGTTGTGTTGTGGTTTTGTACATAAAACATGTTCATCCGATTTAGCATAGTTATAGCAGTGGTAATATCATTTTTCCAATCATATGTTTTCTGTGTTGGTATATTTAGAAAAAAATAAGAATTATACTGCACCTGCATTTGCAAGGATCCCTTTCAATTTACACTCATTTTATAACAATTGTCTGCCATTTCCTTCATCGTTGACATGGATAAATACAAATTGTTGTGATCATCAGCTTTAATCATGGATATAGATTTCGAAGAGGTGGTAGTACTTTTGCTCGCGGAGGAGATAATTTATCTACGTAATCTGATTTTTATTATTGCGTACCTCTACATTAAATTGTTTGTTCAACCTAGAAAAAATCGTAGAGTCAGACGTCGCCTCACAAATGCATCCTATCGTATGTCAGACCGTCTTCCCTTTCAAATTGAACACATGAAAGTGTTAGTAGAAATAAGTGACAGAACATGCATTGAACAACTTCGCATGGATCGAAATACCTTCGCTCGGTTATGCTACTTGTTGGAACATGTTGGTGGGCTTAAGAACTCTAGAAATATACACATAACTAAGCAAGTAGCAATGTTTCTTAGTGTGCTAGCTCATCATAAAAAAAAACCGTGTTGTCAAATTTGATTTCAAACGATCCGGTCAAACAATAAGCAAATTCTTCCATAATGTACTACGCGTCGTTCTGCGTTTGCATCCCCTCCTCTGTGCCCAAAGCAATGCAGTAACCGATTCATGCACCGACTGGAGATGGAGATGGTTTAAGGTCAGGACAACGAATCAAACAAAATAAGCACAAGTATTTTTTATTGTATTAACATAATTAAATTTTTTGACTGATTCAGCATGTGGATTAATCACAGGGGTGCTTAGGAGCCTTGGATGGAACCTACATTCCTGTTCGTGTTCCTGCGCGTCTACATCCACGATATCGCAATAGAAAAAGTTGTGTTTCTGTTAATGTTCTTGGGGTTTGCACTCAAGAAATGAATTTTTCGTATGTATTGACCGGGTGGGAAGGATCTGCGGCAGCCAGTAGGGTTTTACGAGACGTCGTTCATCGCCCAGGGGGGCTTCGTGTACCAACAGATTTGTGTTAGAATGTATACATATAAATATGTATAAATTGTTTGTTAGTGATCCTCCTTAGGTTTTTTTTATTTATGAATAAATCTTTAATATTTTTGTCTAATATATTTTCCATATGCAGGGAACTATTACCTCTGTGATGGAGGATACACAAATGGCCCCGGTTTTCTGGTTCCATTTAGGGGTGTACGGTATCATTTAGATGAGTTTGGTGAAGGTAACAGATTGCCTAGAAACCATAGAGAGTTGTTTAACTTACGACATGCCCGAGCACGGAATGTAATTGAGCGAGCTTTTGGAGTATTAAAGATGCGATGGGCTGTCTTTAGAAGCAAAACTTATTTTGACATACGCACTCAGAATAAAATTATACTTGCATGTTGCCTTCTTCAGAATTTTATCCGTATGACCATGCATGTTAGAGGTATGCTGTAAAAGCTGTGTTTTGCAGTTTCTATCAATTCC
>CACSLK010000176.1:15916-27850 GCA_902706635.1 Striga hermonthica
TCTATATATGTTTAATATATTAATGGCAATTGTTACCTTTTATTAACATTGTTGACCTAATGACTTATATTTGGTAGGTCTAGAAAACTGATATATTTTTAATATGCTGTAAAAGAATTACATGAATCATGGATTTTGAAATGTTCATATTAGTGCTTAAAATGATACGGTATTTCATTGTCATGTGTTAAGTTTTGTTGATTTTTTAATTTTCTCCAATCAGTTAAAAAATGCATCGAAGTAATAATAGATTGTCTATTTAATTGTTTTGATTTTTAAAATAAAAAAAAAAATTGGCAAGCATTTTTTTTAGTATTAAATGGTTTATTGAGTTATTTGTCAAACAAATTTTCTTTGTTATGCTATATTTGTTCATTCCATGATAATTTGTGTGGTTTGTTTCTTATCCAATTAAGAGCATTATTCTTGCATAACTAATAAAGTCTTGTATTTTTTAATATTTGTTCTTTTTGGTAATTGAATTTGAGGTTTAGCTAACTTATGTTTTTATTTGAAAGTAAGAATTTCCTATATACTTGTAACTATATAGATTGGTATTATATAACAAAACATGGAACAAAAAAGATAGATCTATTTTTTGTAATGCAATTTATGTTAAGCCAATTTGTCGCTTGATTTTTATTCTGTAACTGATCATAACATCATTTTATTTTAAGCAAGTCAGAGAAAAAAATATAACTTACCTTTTACTGCCAAAAGTGTTGTATTGGGTGAAAAAATGGCACATTGTTTTTATTTATGAGGCTTTATTATAAAGTCAATGATAATCTTTTTTTCATCCTTTGCAGGAGAAATGGATGGATTGCTGGGAATTTTTTTATATTGCTTATATATGAGATTTATAGTTTTAATAATATTAATTGTTGGTATTTTTTTTCCTTTTCTTTATACATTTTTTTATGGAAAAGTTAAAAAATGACAAAAATAATATCATGCCAAATTTTCAGTCAGATTTATTAATTAATTGAAAAATGATAATTGGGTAAATGATATTGGTGCAGTAACATACCTTTTTCAACAAAAACTGGTTTAGGGTGGAAAATAAAATTGTGGCCACATTTATGTTTAGCATTTTACTAATTAATTGAAAAATAATAACTATACTAACGTTACTGGTCAGAATTCAGAATAAAAAACATACCTTTTTTAGTCGAGCATTTCTTGGGCGGGAAACCAAGAGAGAAGTGAAAATAACATACCTTTTTGGGCAAAATTTTGTTTTGGCGGGAAATGCCACATAGGTAAAATTTATTAGGTTTTCTTAAATGCTCATGAGCTAGTAATTATATATATATAGATGTGTATATATATTGTGACGTAAAAGTTTATACATATGTATATGGGAGATGTTACAGTTCTGTTACGAAACTATTTCGTCGGGGTCCATAACTGTTGGATCGACTATCCTCGACGGTTACATGATGATGTAACGATTACAAATCCTGACAGAATGGTTCCGTAACAGAACCGTAGTATTTTCCATATGCATATATATTGAGATGTAAAAGAATTTGTCTTCAATATTTTTGTCCAATATAATAATAAAATATAGTATACAATAAAATAGTAAAATATACTAGGTTTTGTTTGCAGTTAACTTCTCTTTCAGCCACTCTGCGCTCACGACTCACCTTCCATTAACAGTTCACCTCTCACGCCCGTTCTCCTTCATACATCTCACGCAGCCCAGCCTCCCCTCAGCACCTCCACCTCAGCCTCCTTAAGTAGCCGCTTTACGACCCCACAACCTCGCGTCCGTCGCAAGTCTCAAACCCACAGCCTCGCCTCTGTCGCAAGTCGCAACCCCACAGTTTGCCTCAGTCGCCGCCTCCTCCTCGGCTCTCGCCACCACCCCACAGCCCAGCCTTCACAATCGCTCGTCGACTCCATAGGTAATTGGTTTTTTATTGGAGATTCTGAATTAGCTTAATTAGAACTTCAGTTTAAATTGGGTATGTTCTTCACTTTATCTGCTGAGGTTAATAGCTTGATGGTTCAGATTTTCTATTATAAATATCTTAATTATTGACATAACTGAGAATGTAAAATAGCTTTGATGATCATTACTGATGATTTTGGTTTGCTATTATAATGTTTGAAGTGTATTTATATATTGAGAATAGTTGTACACTAGGTGTTTGACAGAATGTCTAATAGAAAAAAATAGTATCGACGTTATGAAAATGGAGCTCGGTCATAAATGTGCACTTGATTATTGCTAGATTCTTTTTTTTTTTTCCTTCCTTTTGGGTTTAGTGTGTCCTGATGTTCTATTGGTAGTAAGAATTTGAAGTTTTTGTGTTTAGCTTTCATAGATGATCATGCTAAGTTTTAGGCCGCCTTCTTCTTTTGGAGCTTCTCAAGTTATAGGCGGCTACACTGATCTTGCTATTTGCGCTTATATCATTAAATCCTGCAACTCCGCATCCCGCAGCTTTGGGCGTGTTCATCTCAGTGTGTGTGCGTGTGTGTTCATGAAACTGTAAGTTTAGAACTTTCAGAACTAAGATATGTCCAGTTATTCATTTGTTTAATCTTCAAATGCGACGATTTTCTTTTTGGTTTATATGCAGTTTCCCTAAACCTTGTGGGATGAACTTTGTTATTATGAAATTCATTTATTTTGATTAATTATGTTGAATTGTTGTCTTTTATTTTAATTTTTTTCCCTTGTATATGTCTATTTTTGATCTTCATGCTGTTGAAAGACGGATACATCATGGTCTTAAAGAAAGTCTTATTTTATCATTATTTATATATATAAATGATTTTTCTTTCTGTGCAGGGCTTTCTTTTATTTTTTGTTTATTTTTTCAGTTTGCACCTAATAAAGAACCTAGGTCACAAAAACAGTTAAGAACATCCTTCTTTCTGGAACATAGTTGAGAACAATGGCCAGTAGAAAAATGAGATATTATAGTAAACATCATATTTTAGTGTCGACTAAACTGGGTTCCTCAACTTCAATTAGAGACCAAATGCGATGGAAAACTATTCAAGATTTCTTAAAAGAGGATGAGAGGCTTATTTGAAAAGGCGCTTTAATATCCAATTAAAATAGAATTAGTACAACGCCCGTGTATTACTAAATACCTTTTTTATAAAAATATATAAAAAAGTAGTTGAAATTCTAATGAGAAAAAAGTAGTTAAAATTTTAAATACTTTTTTTATTAAAATATATATTATTATATATTTAGTATGACACTTTTAATTTTTGCGACTTACTTTTGTTATATTATAATAATTTTTTTAACTTACAACATATAACTACATTAAACATAAATATATCAATTGAGAAATAATTTAATTTTCTAATGAATTTTAATAAATATTATTATTTTTTATTATTATAAAGATAAATGTAATTTATTTATTTCATATATACAGTATGTATGTCAAATCGAAGATCATCAAAAGATAATTAATTTGATATATTATATATGTGAAACCGAAAAAAAATACAAAAGTTATTAACTTTTAAAATACATTTACAATTCAATAGCTAATTGAAGGAAGCAAATCAAAAGTCAGGGATATATTAGTCACTTAGTGCCTCACTATGTAAAATTACAAAGAATTAAAGGGTTATATTAGTACAAATGATATTAAAATACCTATGTTAACTAAATAATATTTATGGAATGTCCGAACCTAGATTATTAATGATTAATATATCAATATTATTTGTACAAACCTAATTACGAAGCATAATTCGCCAAGTAGGATTCCGAAGCACTAGAAGCAGCCACGTAGGCTCAGAGCATTCGAGAATTATATATATTGGGAATAGAAATCTACAAGAAGTCTAATATAGAAAACTGAAGACTCAAAGAATGACTGGTGCTACTTTGTAACTTAGCACGAAACTTTTCACCTAATTTTGTTGTACAATCTACTCTCCTCAGAAATTACAAGAATCTGATGTGAATAAGGATTGAATTATTTAATCTAAAAACCAGCTGTTTGATGCAATTCTTTGCCAGTCAAAACTCCACGAACATATTTACGCTTTGATGATAGATCATATTTAATGCTTTGATGATACATGTAGGGTTATGAAGTCAAAGGAGGTTTTATTGCATAAATGGGCGTTCAAAGCAAGCTACACTGGCAAATTGAAGTAAGCAACCTTGATCTGACTTTACAAAGCTGATAGTTTTCATATGGGAATGGGACATACAAGTTTTCACAAATAAATGCCAGCAGGTCAGGTGAAACTTTTCTGATGGGAGCAGGTTGATTAGTGTAAAATTCATGGAGTTATACTTTAATTTCTAATGCTTTTGTATCCTGGTTGTTGCAGTTTCCGGTTTTAATTAATTCGAAATTTTTTTTTATCAATGATTCTTTATAAGAGAAAATATACCTAAATAAAAACCTAAATAAAATTTATTTTAGTCTTATGATGTCAGGAAGGGTGATTGATTTTCCTCCAGATTTCCAGCTTCGATTGAAGTTATTTGAGTAGTATTTTATGAGGGGTAAATAAGGTTAGTTCTATTGTCTTAAGTCTAGGTGGGTATCTTGTTATCTTTAGGTTTCATATGCATAGTTTATAGCAGAAGCACAGACCACTGCATCTCGTCGTAAGTTAGGGCATATTTTACCAGAACTCTTTTAAATAGTTTAATTATGTTTTAGAAACAGCTCATGTGCAACCCTCTCTTTTCTTCTATTTAAATGTCTAGCATCTCTTTTGGAATTTATGATGATGCATTGTTATGAAACTCGAAAAATGATACAACCACCATTGCCCAGTTCTAGCATAGCATAAACATGTGCATGCTCTCATGTATGCAAATTGCACCACAAAATCTGTTTTATAGTTATGATCTGTACTCTTAAACTTGTAGTTGACATGCTGATACATTCAAGCCGGGAAACATCTTAATTGTATTATTTTTTGTCTGTGAGGGTTTCAGCTTGTAAAACATCTATCACCGAGCTTGCAAACACTACAGAGGAAGGCATTGATTTACTTAAGAGCTGTTTTGGGATATAATCAAATGCTGCTTGAAGTTGCTGAAAATTCATAGGTAAGTTGGATATTAAGCTTTTTGTCATTTGATGATAATTAGTAAAGCTATTCTACTTGTATTCAATTCATGGTTTCAAACTTGTGTTTGAGTGCTTTTTCCATAATCAAACTAGTTATATTATTATTTTTTATTTTTTTTGTTCATTTAGTTTTTGTTTACATTAGTATGACCTATGTATTCATTTTGATAATTTTTTTCTTTAACATGTAGAAGTAACAAATTTCATATGACTGCATATTTGCAGACTCTATTTTTATTTTTGTTAAAATTTCTCTTTGTTAAAGTTATATCTAGTAATGAAGTGTACATATTAAATAAATGCTTCTTTTCAGGACGATGGTGTATATGAAGGAGTATATTCACATTCATTGGCTTAGAACTCCAATATATTGATCAGACGAAGAGGAGTTAGCGCAGTGGCGCATACCTTCGCTCGGCGTGTACCATGTCCCGAGTTCGAGTCACCCGGGGGGAAATTGAGGAACCAGTATTGATCCCCCTTTTATTAGAAAAAAAAAAACTCCAATTTATTGATCATGATTGGAGCTTACAAGGGATGACGATGGTGATGATAAACAATACGAAGACATTTATCTAATTTTGACAAACTATGTTCGGAATGGTGATATTTTTGTTTTAGGTGTTGATGGTAAAGAGCATTTTATAAGCTTTTTCATGTATGTTGACATAATTGTAGATTTAATAATGATTTGTTTATTTATAAAAATTTATTATATTATAAAAGATTTAGATTAATGCTAAATAGTCAAATTACTACGAATTTGTGTGTTATTGATGGAGAAAGTGTTACATTAGAATAAAAAGTGTGATACATGTTATACTTGAAAATGCTACGCTAATAATTAAAAGTGTTAGGCGTCGTTTACTTTGCGGGACAGGACATGATAAGCAAAATAATCATGGGATATATTACGTTTACTTCATGGGAATGGGACGAGATTTTCCTGACGTGGCGCACATGTGGAGGCAGCAGAAATTGGTTCATCCCCCATTTGCCGATTAAATTCATCACGCCCCCCTCTCGAATATAATAATCCCACTCCTATGATACCTATTTTGCCCTCAGATTCCGCTGTGAAATGACCAACATATCCCTTCATTTGCATTATTTTACAACTGTTACCCATAGAAATAAAAAACGACCATCCCCATTATTTGCCCTAGTTTCTGCACAGAGAAACAATTGAAGCTTCGTTCTCTCCGTCGGGCTAGAAGGTGAGCTCCACTTCGCCATTTTTTTCTTCTCCATTTTAATTTATGCCGACTTCGCGTTATACACCCGTCACCGATTATAGCCCTAAAATAACACAAACTCAAAAACACAAAAGAATCAAGCATATGTGTATAGTAATTCAAACCTAACTCATAAACAATATGTACAGAAAAAACGAACAACACATAATAAACAGGAATTTATGGAGATGAAACCCAAATATAAGAGCAAAGTTAATCTACAAAATTCATAAAATTGTATTACCTAATTGAAGGGACCGATACGATTCGCGATCGTCGTCCCTGAAATGCTGTTCGAGCAGAGCTTGCAGTCGTGCATTCGTGGCTGAGAGAAAGAGGAAGAAGATGCGAAATTGTAGATTTCAGAGAGAGGGGTTTTCATTTTTCGACTGAGGAAGAAGGGCAAGGTCGGAGTGTTTTGATACGTATTACAGTCTTTTGGCTTTTTATCCTATCACATAATCCATGCAAGTAAATAAGGGATTTGTTAAAGTAGTATTATCTAAATTCTCTCAATGGAGAGCACGATTCTCTCATCGGAGAGCTAGATATTCTCTTCTAGAAGAGCTCGATTACTTGTAATATTCACAGTTAGCGGTTCTTCTTCGATTCTCGGTGGGGTGGAGATTCTATTTCTTTCCTTGGATTGGCTTGGTTATTAGGGTTTATGGCGGAGGATTTGGGGGAAAGGTTTCAGAACATTCATCTATCGGCAAAGGAGAGCGGCGGGGTCGAATTGGAGGATGGGGATGTGCGTATCAGTGCTGAGGAATGCCGAAGAAGTTTGCTGGGGAAGATTATTGGAGATAGGAAGGCTACCAAATTTGGAATCCGCCGTACGATGAGCTTTGTATGGCAAACAGCACAACCTTTTGAGGTGAAGGAATTGGGGCCTAATTTTTTTCAATTCATCTTTGGGTGTAAGGAAGATAAAGATAAGGTGATGGCTGGAGTTAACTGGGTTTTTGAAAATCAATACCTAATTCTTCAAGATTGGAGGGAAGATATTTCTGAGAATGATGGCGGCTTCAGTGAAGTGTCTCTATGGATGCAAGTGCATAAATTACCATTACATTGGCTGAGCACTGATGTAGGATTGAAGATAGGGAGGCTATTTCAGAGAGTCAGAAATGTGATAGTGGTGAAGGAGGGAGGGACAAAAGGGAGCTTCCTGCGTTTGTTGGTGTCGCATGATGTAAAGGAGCCCTTACCTCGGTGTACTGTCATTAAACTGGGATCTCGCCAATACAATGTGAGTTTCCAGTACGAAAAATTGGTGAGCTTATGTTACTATTGTGGTTTGGTGGGCCATCTAGAGAGGGACTGTAAAACCAGGCTAGCTCATATTGAGGAGGGTCAGGTGCAAGAGGGGCAGTTTGGAGATTGGATGAAGGCTGCGGATCTTGGCAGGGGCTTTGGTTCTCCATCAAACTCATATCCGTCTCCTAGATCAAACAGCCAGAGCAACTTCTCTAATCCAGGGGATCCTTCAAATTCTGATATCCACCAGGGAAAGAAGAGGGATGGAGAGCAGGCTGCTCTTACAGTGGCTCTAATTCCAGTAACCAGCTCGGTTGCAGGGGAGAAAGATGATGATATACATAGTACTTGCTTGCCAGTAACGCCCAATAAGGGCGATCCTGCGGTGGGAGAAACGGGGAGTGCTCAGAACACAGGAAAAGAGTTATCTATGGAGCTGTGGAGTGACTCTACAGTTGTAGATGCTTCTCAAAAGCAGATGAAAAGCTCGAAGACCCACAAAGGGAAACAACATGCTGCTGTATGGAAGAGGAAGAACCAGAATGTGGGGAGACTGAAAAGAACAGAAACTGCTATGGAAATTTCCTTGCCACCAGGCAGTAGTAAAAGACAGAGGCAATCTGGAGATCATGATGAAGATTTAGAGCAGGATACTTCTGTTAAGAGACACTGTTATCTCACAAACTCTGAGGATGCTAATCAGGTGGGGGTAGCCAGCCTTGAATGGCCCCAAATGGATAAATGAAGACAATCTTGTGGAACTGTTGAGGTCTGGGAGGGCCCTGTACAGTTTCCCAGTTAAAGGATGCCATGAAGGTCCACCTCCCAACATTTGTTTTTATTTCTGAAACTAGAAAATCTAAGTTCTTTGTTGATACTGTTTGTAAAAAACTGGGTTTTGCTGATAGGAGAGTTATTGTTGATCCTGTGGGTATGAGTGGGGGTCTTATGGTGGGTTGGAGTAGGGAGATTGAAGTTCTTCAGGTGCTTCATAGTTATTTCTGCATTCAAATTCAGTTCAAGATTGATCAAGCTGCACCTTCAGAATGGATGATCTTTATTTATGGGAGCACTGATAGACAAACCAGAGATTTGCAGTGGAAGGAGGTGGAGCAAAACAAAGATATGTGGGGGGAGAAATGGTGTATTGGGGGTGATTGGAATGATATATGCAGTAGTAATGATAAGAGGGGAGGAAGGCAGAGATCTCCTGGTAGCTGTGAAGGGTTCAACAAATTTATAACTAATATGGGGATGATGGAGGTCACTATGGAGGGGTACCCCTTTACCTGGGGTAACAACAGGCAGGAGGAGGGCTTTGTGGAGGAGAAATTGGACAGGGTATTTGGGTCCTTCTCGTGGCTGGCAGCTAACTCAGGGGCTAAGGTGTCTACTGTTTTCAAAAGTTCATCTGATCATTTTTTGTTACTGCTGGATTCTGGGAACCAAAAGGGGAAGTTTTTTAAGAGGTTTGTTTTTTATAAAAGATGGTTGAAGATGGAGGGGTGTGCTGAAGAAGTGGGCAAGGCTTGGAGTGAGAATGTTCCTGGGTGTCCTATGATTCAAGTGAAGGAAAAGATAAAGAAAACCAGAATGGCTCTAATAAAGTGGAGTAAACTGGCTAAATCTGGGAATGCTTTGAAAATTGAGGAACTCACATTGAAACTTGAACAGATGAGAGCTTTGGGAGGCCAGGTTAACTGGGATGAATGGGAGCATGTCAGGAAGGAACTGGAAGATTCTCATTTGAAGGAAGAAGAATTTTGGAGTCAAAAAGCTAGATTGCAGTGGCTTAAAGAAGGGGATCGAAACACGAAATTTTTCCATGCTATGACTCTGTACAGGAGAAAGAGAAATGCTATCTCAAGGTTAGTAGATAATCAGGGTTTGGTGGCTGACACCCCAGAGCTTATTGAACTGGCCATCATCAAGTTTTATAAAAGCCTTTTTGAAACTGAGGGATCTTGGGGAGAGGCTGCAGTTCTACCACTAATACCTCAATCTATTACTGCTTCAATGAATGACAAGTTAATTGCACCTGTTGAAGAGGAGGAAGCGCAAACAGCTCTTTTTTCTATGAACCCAAATAAAGCTCCTGGTAATGATGGCATGACCCCTCTTTTTTATCAACATTTTTGGCCTGTTTTGAAGGAGGATTTATGTGTTGCAGTGGTAAAGTTTTTTGATTCTGGTAGAATGTTGACTAGTTGGAATCACACAGTTGTTACTCTCATTCCAAAATGTGATAATCCTGTCTCATTAAATCATTTCAGACCCATTAGCCTTTGTTGTGTGACTTATAAAATTGAGGCAAAGATTCTAGCTACCAGACTGAAAGAATGCCTTAAATTCTGTATTCATGAGACACAAGCTGCTTTTATCCCTGATCGACAATTGCTTGATAATGTGGTAGTAGCTCATGAGGTAATTCACTACCTGAATAGACACAGAACTGGTGCTCAAAGTTTTATGGCTGTTAAATTAGACATGATGAAAGCTTATGATAGACTGGAGTGGAATTGTGTGGTTAAAACTATGTTGCAAATGGGATTCCATAGCTCCTTTGTTCAGTGGATATTTGTTTGCATTGCTTCTGCGGTGTTCTCTTTTAATGTGAATGGCAAGGTAACAGGTTTTGTAACTCCTTCTAGGGGTATCAGACAAGGGGATCCAATCTCCCCTTACCTGTTTATCATAATCTCTGAAGTGTTTTCAAGGTTGATCAGAAATGCTGTGGAGGGGGGTGAGATGCAAGGGTTGAAAATTGCTAGGGGTGGAACTACCTTGTCTCATTTGTTGTTTGCTGATGATGCTCTTCTGTTCTGTGGGGCTAACAGTCAAAATGCTAATATGTTGTTGAGAGTGCTTGCAGCTTATCAAAATTTTACAGGCCAGAGAGTAAATCTTTCAAAGTCATCTGTGTTTTTTAGTAGGAATGCCAGTGATGGGATCAAATCTGAGGTGTGTCAGGTTTTGAATGGGATTGATATATGCACATCCACTAGATATCTGGGATTGCCTATGGGATTGGGAAGATCTAAGAAGGAGGTGTTCCAATTTGTTCTGGATGCTGTTAAACAGAAAATGAGAAGCTGGAGCAATAGATTTTTATCAACTGCAGGGAGAGAGGTACTTTTAAAAGCTGTGATAAATGCCCTTCCAATTTTTGTTATGTCTTGCTTCTGTTTACCTGTTAGTATATGCAAAGAAATTGCTCAATTGAGTGTTGCTTTTTGGTGGTCTGGGGGAAATGAACTGAGGAGGGGTGTTCATTGGGTGGCTTGGAACAAGCTTACAGTTCCAAAGACTTCTGGGGGCTTGGGGTTTAAAGATGTCAGAATTTTCAATGATGCCCTTATTCTAAAACAGTTATGGAGACTTCTGACCAAACCTAGCTCTTTGATGACTAGAGTTCTTAAAGAAAAATATTTTCCTTCTGGTTGTGTTTTGGAGGCTAAAAAGAGTAGCTCTGCCTCTTGGTTATGGAACTCTTGGGTAACTGTGCTAAATCTGCATAAAGAAGGATTCAGAAGAGAGGTAAGGGATGGCTTAAATACTAAAATCTTATCACATCCCTGGGTGGCTGGCCTTAAATCAGGTAAGCCTTCTTTGAGAGGTACAGTGACAGATTTTTCTCTAACTTGGGTGAAAGAATTGTTGTCTGAGGATGGTTGGAGCTGGAATGTTGATCTGGTGAGGGAGTTTTTTACCCCTGAATCTTGCAAAGCCATCCTGCAAATCAGGAACTTAAATCCTACTGAGAGGGATAGATGGGTTTGGGAAGCTGACTCTAAGGGCAAGTTTTCAGTGGCTTCTGCTTATTCTGTTGCTATTATGAAGAAGGTGCTCAATTTGTCCATTCCAAGTGCTAGCTCTACTGCTATTTATGACAGGAAAGCTAGACAAATATGTTGGCATTTGAAGGTTAAAGGTAAACTTAGGCATTTTATATGGAGGTGCTTCACTGACAGCCTTCCGGTTGCTGCTAACTTAAGAACTAGGGGTATGCAGATTGATCATATTTGCCCTTGCTGTGGTGAACGTGCAGAGACAGTGTTTCATGCTATGTTTTCATGTTCCAGAGCTGCCTTAGTTTGGAAACTGGCCCCAGTTTCTTGGGATCATGCTACAGCTCCTCTTTCTAGCTTCAAATCTTGGTGGTGGAACATTGCAGATATGAACAAAGCTGACACTTCTGAAGCCCGGATTCAACTCTCCACGTATATTTTGTGGTGGCTTTGGAAGTCCCGTAATTTATAGGTGTTTCAAAAGGTAAGGATGCCGGAGACAATCATTGTAATATCCCAACATTTATCAGTATAATAATATTTCAGTTCCGATTTTTATTTTCGGAGTTA
>CACSLK010000176.1:36361-47667 GCA_902706635.1 Striga hermonthica
CAACTAGGAGATAATATGTTCATTTCAGGCCATCTCCAACCGAAAAATCCAAACTCAAACTCATTTTGCAGTAACTATCCCATTTTGCAGTAATTCATCTCCAACCGAAAAACTCATTCTCAAATCCAAAAGAATATTCTCAGAATATTCTCTTTTACACCAACTTTCATAATTTTTCAATACTACCCACATATTTTACAACTTTACAAATTAAACCACACTATTATCTTAAATTCAATTTGGACTTTATGTAATTAAAATTAATTTTACATAATAAAATCGTAGAAATAAATATTCATTAAAAATAATAATTTCACCACGCAAATAAAATTAAAAATTATAACTCACAAGATGAAAAATTAAAATTACAACACACAAGATAAAAAAAATAAAATAAAAATACAACGCACATGATAAAGTTAGAAATTACACCGCACAAAATAAAAATTTAAATATTACAACATAAGATAAAATATAAAATTACAACTATCACGTAAAAATAGGTAGTCTTTCAAGTCTCGAAGTTGGTGAATTCTTCCCACAAATGATCAATTATTGCATTCCGAAGTGCAATATGATCATCTTTATTTCTAATTTTTTTGTACCGAGATATGAATTCTTGAAATCGAGTACTTTCATCTACTGCCATTTCGACCTCCGGAGGCGGCGTTTCCATTTCAGTTTCTATTGGTGCACTTAGGTCACGTTCATCCTCGACAATCATGTTATGCAAAATTATACATGTGGTTATGATATCATGTAGCACTTTTTTTCGCCAATAACGTACTGGTCCTGCTACAATGCCAAAACGTGATTGAAGAACTCCAAATGCACGTTCAACGTCTTTTCTGCAGGCTTCTTGTTTCATTGCAAAATATTTTTTATTTGGACCACGTGGCTCATGAATTGTTTGCACAATGGTAGACCATTTGGGATATATGCTATCAGCTAAATAATAACCCATGTTGTATCCTTTTCCTTGAATTATATAATGAGCTGGAGGAGCAATACCTTAGGTTAGATCCGAGAAAATATGAGATGATTCTAGAACGTTGATGTCGTTGTTGGAGCCTGGCAAACCAAAATAAGCATGCTATATCCATAGATCATAATCTGCTACAGCTTCAAGAATGATTGTAGGCTTTTCACTACGAACAGCATATTGGCCAGTGAAATTTGATACTTGAACACCAAGTATCCAGAGTTGCACATAAATAGACTAACAAACAGAATGAATATTCAAACAGTTGCGGAAGCAGCTTTTACCAAAAATTGAACCTTCAGGAGAGCGTCTCACTCTCCCTTCAGATCTCTTTCATTAATGTGAACAACTCATACATCATCCAAGGGTTTACAGTATAGACTCCATCTACACTCTACTTGAATAATGATTCACACAACTACTTATCTGACCACAACTCCCTTGTAGATTTTTCAGTTCGAATCCCTCAAACTAAATCAGAATGAACCTCCGAACATTCTGTTACAAAAAAATAATATGTTGTGCTTATCACTCAAGAAAGAAAACAAAAATGAAACTCAAAGATCCGAAATCAAAAAAGTCATACTCAACTCTGGTCTCGACCTCCTTTTATATTCAGCATCCTATGGGAAGTCTTTTCACCCAAGACAAATGCGCATAAGGAATGTAACACTCTCAATCTTCTTCATCTTCGATTTATGGAAAGTGAATCTCGTGATTCTCTTCCTTTTTAGATTTTGGAAAGTGTATCTCGTCCTCAGTCCCAAAGCCTATCACAATAATAACATAAGTAATCAGTCCCTTGAACTTAAATAAAATCAAAACTTATTCATACCAGAAATAAACTTCCCTTAAATATTCCCGCAACTTTCTGGATCCTGTGATCATCAGAAGGTTCATCGATTTACTGCCAATAACCAGAATTTACAGCCAGCCCATGCTGTAGGACAATTTTTCCACCTCCAATGCATGCAATCTAAACTCCCCAACATTTCTGAAAAACCACGTTGTTGGCCAATGTATAGAAGCCTGAAAATATCATCAGATGTGGGCCTCCGCAGATATCGCTCGCCAAGTACCTCAACTATCGATCGACAAAATTTTTTCATACTTTCAATTGCAGTGGACTCACCAATTTTAACATACTCGTCTGTAGCATCTGCTAGAACACCGTATGCCATACGAAAGACAACAGCTATTTTTTGTATTGGAGATAATCCAAGTCTGCCTGCTCGATCCACTCGCTGTTGAAAGTAATGATCATGATCTCTGACTGCGTCGACAATTTGAAGGAACAACGAGCGAGACATTCTGTATCTTCTACGGAACATGGTCTCGTTTTACAATGGATTTTCTAAGAAATAATCATTGTACAACCTACGATCAGCAGCCTCTCGATCACGATTGATAAAAATATACCCAGGAACCAGTGACGGATCTAGAAATTTTAACGAGGGGGGCCCGATTTTAAATATTAAATAACGAGCTTGTAGTTTAAGTCAAAACACCCATTTCATATGAAAATGTATTTACTATAAATATAAATATTGATACGTGTACTATTAAAGACTTACAAGTTGTATCACTTTCAAACTTTTTTATAAAAAATAAACAAAAAAAGAAAGATATTTTATGTATTCATAATTTAAGTTCAACGTCAATAATATACGAAAATATAAGTTTTTTTGGATAAAAATTTGATTCAAATTCACCTTTTACACAACATTACATAGCATTTTTTCATGAAAACTTACTAAATGAACATTTTTTTAAGAAAAAATAAATAGGTTAAAAATATGTTATTACACACACAAAAAAAAAGAGTAAAAAATTAACATTAAAAAATGTAACAATCTACTAAATACTCGATTTTATAAATCACTAAATTGATTTACAGTTAAGAAACAAAAAGAGTAAATCATTATAAATATTTTTGAAAGCTTATCTAAAAATTTAAAATATAAAGGTTGTTAGTGTATTTTTCAATAAATAAACATTATTATCAATTTAAATAAAAATAGCATAGGAAATAAGTTTTAGTTAGTAATATATTATAAATATTTTTTACATTTTTATACATATTTTATGCTATTTTCTTTATATATATATATATTGAGTTTTAATAAGTTTTAATTATTAATATACATATAAATATTTATATACATATTTTATAGTATTTACATATATAAATATATATATATATTGATTTTTTAAAAAAAATGAGGGGGGCCCACGGGCCCCCCTGGCCCCCCTTTAGCTCCGTCATTGCCAGGAACAGATCCTCCATGGGAGGCTTCATGGTTTTGTTGATTGATAAAATGTTGAATGATGATGTTGTTATTCGCGATAGCTTGAGCTATCACTGCTTGTTTTTTACGAAGAGCATTCATAATTAGCATATAGGGGAGCCAGAATCAAAAATTCATTGTAGAAATCTGGGATAGAGAAATATGATAAGATGTTTGAAGATATTCAAGTGTGTGAAGGATTTAGTATATGTTATCTTATAGTAGTGAATTTGAAAGGTGTGATGACAGCATTGAGAGATGTGGGGGACATTGAGAGTGATATGTCATTTTTGAGTCAGAACATGGATAAGCGTGATCAACTTTGTAGAGAGTGGTCATTTTCGAGTCAAATCATTGAGAGAGGTGGGGGAAATAGCAGTGATATGTCATTTTCGAGTCAGAACATGGATAAGCTTGATCAACTTTGCAGAGGTGGTCATTTTCGAGTCAAAAACATTGAGAGATGTGAGGGACATTGCAGTGATGTGTCATTTTCGGGTCAGAACATGGATAACTGTGATCAACTTTGCAGAGGGTGTCCATTTTCGGGTCAAAGCATGGAGAGAGGTGGGAGACTTTGCAGTGATATGTCATTTTCGTGTCAGAACATGGATAAGTATGATCAACTTTGCAGAGAGTGGTCATTTTCGGGTCAATGCATTGAGAGAGGTGGGGGACATTGCAGTCATATGTCATTTTCGGGTCAGAACATGGATAAGCATGATCAACTTTGCAGCGAGTGGTCATTTTCGTGTCAAAGCATTGAGAGAGGTGGAGGACATTGCAGTGATATGTCATTTTCGGGTCAGAACATGGATAAGCGTGATCAACTTTGCAGAGAGTGGTCATTTTCGGGTCAATGCATTGGGAGAGGTGGGGGACATTGCAGTGATATGTCATTTTCGTTCAGAACATGGATAAGCGTGATCAACTTTGCAGAGAGTGGTCATTTTGGGGTCAATGCATTGAGAGAGGTTGGGGACATTGCAGTCATATGTCATTTTCGAGTCGAACATGGATAAGCATGATCAACTTTGCAGAGAGTGGTCATTTTCGGGTCAAAGCATTGAGAGAGGTGGGGGACATTGCAGTGATATGTCATTTTCGGGTCAGAACATGGATAAGCGTGATCAACTTTGTAGAGAGTGGTCATTTTCGGGTCAATGCATTGGGAGAGGTGGGGGACATTGCCGTGATATGTTATTTTCGTGTCAGAACATAGATAAGTGTGATCAACTTTGCAGAGAGTGATCATTTTCTGGTTAATGCATTGAGAGAGGTGGGGGACATTGCAGTGATATGTCATTTTCGTGTCAGAACATGGATAAGCATGGTCAACTTTGCAGAGAGTGGTTATTTTCGGGTCAAAGCATTAAGAGAGGTAGGGGACATTGCAGTGATATGTCATTTTCAGGTCAAAACATGGATAAACGTGATCAACTTTACAGAGGGTGGTCATTTTCGGGTCAGAACATGGATAAGCGTGATCAACTTTGCAGAGAGTGGTCATTTTCGGGTCATTGCAGTGATATGTCATTTCGGGTTAAACCATTGAGAGAGGAGAGGGTCTTTCACTGTAAAAGAAGATATCATATTGTAGTGACTACACCCCAACATTTTTATTCTCTACACTAAAGCTTTAGCACAACTAACTTCTTGTAAGAATGTCGATCTGTTCATCTTCCTATAACCATGATGAAGATGTTCTTTTATGTCAAGTTTATATGGATATTTCTCAGGACCCAATTGTTGGGGTATACCAATCATTTGATCAATTTTGGTTCCGTATTGAAAATGCTTTCAATGAAGGACGGCTTGAGCATTGGAAGGTTCGTACCAAGAGATCTATGCAAGCACGAATTCAAACAATCGAAAAAGCAGCCAAAAGACTCCATGCATGCATAAAAGCAGTAGAAGATATGCATCAGAGTGGTGCATCAAATGAAGATACAGTGAGTACTAAAATCTGATTGTATTTTTTATTTATTAAATTTATTGTTTATATTAGCTATGGTTAATTGTTTATGAAAAATTGTAGATGCTCAGAGCAAAAGTGTTGTTCAAAGAAGATTCCAAATTCAAATTCGGATGGATATACAATCATGTTTGGGATATTATTACAAACTTTGAAAAATTTAAAGATGGAGCTTCGAGGAGCAAGAAAAAACAGTCTGGTTGTTATCCATCTTCGGAGTCAGAAAATCCAACTCCCGAGTCTGCCCGACAAGAATCCGCGGGTATTTCTTCATTTTCTATAAATTTAAGCGACTCGGATCAATTTGCTACTGGTTCTCCATCTGAAAGACCTATTGGGGTCAAGAAAGCCAAACTAAAAAGAAAGGTAAATGATGATTCATCATCGCTCATCAATGCGATGAAGGAAGCAAACAAAAGACTTGTTGAGGAGATGAAAAATGCAAATGACCAAATAAAACACCAAATGGAGATGCGCAATAGATCTCACGCTTTGAAAGAAATGAGGGAAGAAAATAAAATTCTGTTTCAAGATGTCAGTTCCATTGAAGATCCTAGAGTTCGAGCATACATTGAAGCTGAAAAGGCACGAATCTTGGAGAAACGAGCTCAACAAGCCCAACCGGATCCATATCCAACCAATGCATTTGGCCAATTTTTCAATGATCTTGGAGGAAGCGGTGCCAACTTGCCAGATTACTAAGTATTCGTGCTTGTTTTTAGTTCTTGAGTTTATGGTGTATTTTAATTTTAGTACCGTGTGATGTTGTATTTTTATTTCAGCACTAGTTATTGAAATTTTTTTCTTTGAACTGTGATCTATCATGTACTAATGTTATTTCAATATGTATTCGTAATGTTGTTGTTATTTAATGCTAGTGTATTTTTATTGTTAAATAAAAATACCATAAATTGTAAGCATATTTACATTATTATTGTGAAATATTTAAAATTAAATGATAGATAAAACAATTATTATTTAAATATTATACTATCTAATTATTATGAAATTAATTTTCTAGTTATTTTACATTATTATTATTATTTTAATAAATGTATAAGTAATGTCAATTAATTTAATTATCATATAATCTAAATATAAATGAGAGGACTAAAATGAAATAAAAAAGAAAGAAGAAGAAAGAAATTAAAAATAAAAGTGTTATCGTAAATATGGTTTAGATTAGATTATATCAATTAGGTGATATGGTGAATCCCTTAGATTATGTGTTTTGATTTCTTTCCTTTCTTACATCTCCTTTGGCTTGTATATATATGTTGTAATCCTCATTGAGTAATATATCAATTCAAGCTTAATAGAATTACATGGCATGAGAGCCAAAATAAAAGTTAGGGTTTTTCTTTTTCTATTTTCGTGTCAAATTCTTTGGGGTTCAGAGTAGGCACACTTTGGGTGAGTTTCGGGTCTCACCTCCTGTACCGTTGGACTCGCCATCACCGGAACGGCCGTTCGGTGAAGTATCGCCGGCAGATTCCGCGCGTGTGAGGTACACGCGCCGTCGCTCTCTCTGTCGTTTGTCTCACGCGCCGGCACGTGAGGGCGCGTGTCTGGCCGGAAAATTTTTCGGCGAACGTCTGTCTGCTTGGAATTTCTCAGGCTTTCTGTCGGTATTCTCAGTTTCAGGTTTCGGTGCCTCCTTGCTGTTCAGGTTGAATTTTTTTAATTTCAGCCCTTTGTTATCGATTCATTTGCTCGGCACAACCTTGTTCTTATGGCTGCGAATAAAATTGTGTCTGAAATCATCCCTATTATGAACAAAATCACCGATGTTAAATTAAATGGTTCTAATTTTCTTGGTTGGAGTAAAACTATTATCGTCCACCTCCGTAGTATTGACAAGGACGATCACTTGGATTCGGATCCTCCCACTGATGATGTCAAAGATGATACTCGTCGGGCGTGGTTACGTGATGATGCAAAATTGCTTGTTCAAATTCGAAACTCCATCGAGCCCGATATACTCTCTTTGGTCAATCATTGTGAATTTGTCAAAGAATTGATTGATTATCTAACCTTCTTATACTCTGGACGTACCAATATCTCTCGTATTTATTCAGTTTGCAAGTCGTTTCATAGAGGAGAGCAACAGGACAAAAATGCTACGGCATATGTCATGGAGTTTAACAAGGTTTATGAGGAACTAAACTCTCTCCTTCCATTAACCGGCGATATCAAAGCAATGCAGAAGCAACGGGAACAAATTGCTGTTATGAGCTTCTTGACTGAGTTACGTCCAAAATTTGATGCCTTCAAGAATCAACTTCTCCGAATCAGCCATTCCTTCTCTCCAAGAGACATTTTCCCGATTTCTTCGTACCGAGGAAATGCAATCTCCCGCTCTCGGCACTCACATCTCTCAACATAGTGCCATGGTCAGTCGTGGAGGCTCCCAAGGTAGTTTCGTGGCGGATCTCGACGAGGCTCTCGAGGGGGCTCTCTGGGTGGTACTCGAGGAGGTCCGACAAATCGTGGATCTCGTAATCCCGAATCTGACGACGTGGAGTGTTATTATTGTCATGAATTTGGGCACACTAAGTATTCATGTCCTCAGTTAGAGAAGAAGAATCAGAAGGACCCTCTGCTCATGTTGCATCATCGTCTGACATGGTCACTATTTCTGCTGAGGAGTATTCTCGACTTACTGCAACAGAGAAACCTTCTTCATCCGCTGCTGTCTTTGCTGACACAAGTAATTCTGGTACATGCCTCATATCTAAAGGCACCAGATGGGTCATTGATTCAGGTGCATCAGATCATATGACAGGTAACCCAAACATTTTTTCCACCCTTGACCCCCATACACCTTCTTCTCATGTCACTATTGCTGACGGGTCTACTACTCGTGTCCTTGGTTCTGGTTCAGTTAATCTTACTCCTTCTATCTCGTTACACTCTGTACTAAGCTTGCCAAACTTTGCTTTTAACCTACTTTCTGTTAGCAAACTTACAAAATCATTGAATTGTAGCGTCTCATTCTTTCCAAACCATTTTATTGTGCAGGATCTTTCAACGAAGCAGATCCTTGGTAAAGGACGTGAATCTGATGGCCTCTATGTTTTCGACTCTCCCACACCTAAGTCACTTGTTTGCACCTCCTCCGCACTAGATACGCATTGTCGTCTTGGTCATCCTTCCCTCCAAAGTTTAAAAAGATTGGATCCTCAGTTTTCAAGGTTGTTATCCTTATTTTGTGAGTCTTGTCAGTTTGCTAAACATTTTTGTAGTTCTTTATCGCCTAGAATAAACACGAGGGCTGCGATCCCATTTAGGTTGGTTCATTCTGATGTATGGGGTCCTTGTTCTCTGTCATCAAAATCTGGTTTTAGATATTTTGTTACTTTTATTGATGATTTTTCTCGTGTCACTTGGATATACTTTATGAAAAGTCGTTCTGAGGTTTTTCAACATTTTTTGTCCTTTAGTGCCGAAATTAAAACTCAATTTCTTGCTACCATTCAAACACTTCGAAGTGATAATGCGAAAAAGTTTTTCTCTGCACCTTTTCAGTCTTATATGCTTGAAAATGGGATTTTGCATGAAACGTCGTGTGTCGATACACCAGCTCAAAATGGGATTGCTGAACGTAAAAATCGGCACCTCCTCGAGGTTGCTCGAGCATTGCTCTTTCACATGCATGTTCCTAAAACTTTTTGGGTTGATGTTGTGTCCACTGCTTGCTTTTTAATCAATCGAATGCCCTCGATTGTATTGGGTAATTCAATTCCATTTTCAGTTCTTTTCCCAGATAAACCTATTTTTTCTATACCGCCTAAAATTTTTGGGTGCACTTGTTTTATCCGGGATACACGACCTCATACCACTAAGTTAGACCCTAAGTCTCTCAAATGTATTTTTTTTTGGGTATTCCAGGGTGCAGAAAGGGTATCGGTGTTTCTCTCCTTTCCTTGGTCGGTATGTCGTGTCTAGGGATGTTAGTTTTAATGAACACCTTTCATTTTTTCCTACTCGAGAGCTTCCACCTCCAGATGAAGACGACTTCTTGGTATATTCTGTTGCTCTCACTAGGCCTCCTTCCCCTCCGCCTCAGAGAACTCGGCTACCCATTACACAGACATATACTCGACGCTCTCAATCACATCGCGAGGTCATCATAGATTCTGATTCACGCCCTTTGCCTGCTGTTCCGGTGGAAGACCCTGTCCCCAAACCAAATAACCCTAATGACCTTCCTGTTGCGCTTCGAAAAGGTAAAAGATCTTGTACTTACCCTATTGCTTCTGTTGTGTCTTATGACAACCTGTCTGCTTCTTCCAGTTCTTTTATTGCCAAGCTAGACTCTATTTCTATTCCTACATCTGTTGGCACTGCTTTGGCCCATCCTGGATGGCGTGCTGCTATGATTGAGGAAATGAATGCCCTTGATCATAATGGCACATGGTCTTTAGTGGACTTACATGTTGGCAAAAAGGCAATTGGATGTAAGTGGGTCTTTACTGTTAAAGTTAACCCTGATGGCTCTTTGGCACGTCTTAAAGCTCGGCTTGTAGCTAAAGGTTATGCTCAGACTTATGGCACCGATTACTCTGAGACTTTCTCTCCTGTGGCTAAACTTACCTCTGTCCGGTTGCTCATCTCTCTTGCTGCCTCTTTTGACTGGCCTCTGCACCAACTTGACATTAAGAATGCGTTTCTCCATGGCTTTCTTCAGGAAGAGGTTTATATGGAGCAACCACCTGGTTTTGTTGATCAGGGGAAGTATGGGAAGGTATGTCGTCTTCATAAGTCTTTGTATAGGTTAAAGCAAAGTCCCCGAGCTTGGTTCGACAGATTTAGCCAGATTGTTTTGAAATATGGGTTGGTGAGATGTAAATCCGATCACTCGGTATTCTATAGGCGATCAAGTCTTGGGATCATTTTATTGGTTGTGTATGTCGATGATATTGTTATTACAAGGAATGATGACGATGGAATTTCAAACCTAAAATCATTCCTCCATGAGAATTTCCAAACAAAGGACTTGGGACACTTGAAATACTTTCTGGGAGTAGAGATAATGAGAAGTAAGAGAGAGATTTTCCTTTGTCAGGGGAAGTATGTGCTAGATCTTCTTAAAGAAACTGGAAAAGTTGGGGCAAAACCATGCAGCACTCCGATGACACCAAACATGCAGTTAGGAAAGGATGATGGTGAGCCATTTCATGATCCACAACGATATCGAAGACTTATAGGAAAGCTAAACTATCTCACCGTAACACGCCCTGACATATCCTTTGCAGTTGGTGTAGCAAGTCGATTTATGTCTTCTCCGACCGTTAGTCACTGGGCACTTCTTGAACAAATTTTGTGCTACTTGAAGGGGGCTCCTGGACGGGGATTGTTCTATGGGCGACAAAGTTATCAAAAGGCTGGGGCAGTAGAAGCATATTGTGATGCCGACTATGCAGGTTGCAAAGATGATAGAAGATCGACTTCTGGATATTGTATATTTGTGGGAGGCAATCTAGTTTCGTGGAGAAGCAAGAAGCAAAATGTTGTGTCTCGTTCAGTTGCCGAAGCAGAGTATAGGTCGATGGCTGATTCAGTATGTGAGGTTGTATGGATACATCAGTTACTTAAGGAGCTTGGATTAGAATTTGCTCTCCCAGCTACACTTTGGTGTGACAACCAAGCAGCAAGCCACATTGCATCAAATCCTGTATTTCATGAACGAACAAAACACATCGAGATAGATTGCCATGTTGTAAATATTTTCCGGAGTTAAATCAAAAGATTCGACACCGGGTCGTGTCTCTCGAGGAAGGTCAGCCGGATTATTTCGTACGATTATTCAAACACAAGAATGGAAAATAAAAGAAATGAAATTCCTAAACATTCTAAATCCAAGTTTGGTAGGTTTGATTATTAACTACTTCAAATAAATTAAGTAAAGCAATTAAATAGCAAATGGGCACGTAGAACAAATAAGATTAAACGAGGCTAGGGAGTCGGGGATATCCGCTTTGGTTCGAGATGCAATTGCGGGAAAGTGATTGTTCAGCCAATGAATTCGAATAATCTACCTAATCAAGCATTCATTCTC
>CACSLK010000192.1:12874-25625 GCA_902706635.1 Striga hermonthica
CTCAATATGCCTCTTTCCGAACTCGCCATCATAGTATGGTTTCACTCTCTGCCCGTTAACCAAGAACAAATCGTTGTTTGCCGGATTCCGTAAACGGACAGCTCCAAATGATAACACCTCATCAACAATATATGGCCCACTCCAACGGGACTTGAGTTTTCCGGGAAAAAGACGAAGGCGAGAATTAAAGAGAAGTACCTTCATCCCGGGCTCGAGATTCTTTCGAACAAGATTGGCGTCATGAAGCCTTTTTGTCTTCTCCTTGTATATTTTGGAATTCTCGTAGGCTTCGTTTCTCCATTCTTCTAACTCCGAGAGTTGCAGCATCCTTTCTCGTCCGGCAGCATCAACATCGAAATTCATCTTTTTGATCGCCCAGAATGCCTTGTGTTTGATCTCGACTGGCAAATGGCATGATTTCCCGTAGACTAGCCGGAACGGGCTCATCCCCAATACTCCCTTGTATGCCGTCCTTTTGGCCCAGAGTGCATCATCGAGCTTGTTCGACCAATCCTTCCTAGACGAGTTCACCGTCTTTTCAAGAATAGTCTTAATCTGTTTGTTGCTCGTTTCTGCTTGCCCCGACGTCTGCGGATGGTATGGGGTGGCCACCTTATGCGAAATTTCGTATTTCTTCATCAACTTCTCAAAAATCCGGTTACAGAAGTGTTTGCCTCCATCGCTCACGATGGCACGTGGAAATCCAAACCTGCTCAAGATATTTCCTCGCAAAAACTTAATAACCACATTAGCATCACATGTCCGTGTGGGGATAGCCTCGACCCATTTGGACACGTAATCTACAGCAAGGAGAATATATTCGAAACCAAAAGATTTGGGAAACGGTCCCATGAAATCAATGCCCCAAACATCAAAAATCTCAACTTGAAGGTTACTCACAAGGGGCATTTCATTCCTAGGACCAATGTTCCCAAGTCTTTGGCATCGATCACAGGATTTACAAAAGCTATGAGCGTCTCTAAAGAGTGTTGGCCAAAACAAACCTGATTTGAGGACCTTAAAGGCGGTCTTTCAACCTCCAAAATGTCCTCCACAATTGAGCTCGTGGCAAAAAGCAAGAACATCTGCTTGTTCGTCCTCGGGCACACACCTCCGAAGGATCTCATCCTTTCCCACCTTGAAAAGGAGTGGGTCATCCCAAAAGTAACTCCTACACATCAACACAAAACGTTTCCTCTCCTGGGAAGAGAGGTTAGCCAACAAGACGCCATCTGACAAGTAGTTGACAATATCAGCATACCAAGGGACACTAGACACTTCACTCGCATGCTCATAAGGGAAGTCATCATTTATACCAGCATGTTCATGAAATGCAAGAGACGGTTCAGAAGAGACAATACGAGACAAATGATCAGCAACAACATTTTCACACCCTTTTCTATCTCTAATCTCTACATCAAACTCTTGTAAAAGAAGAATCCACCGAATAAGCCTAGGTTTCGATTGAGTTTTACTCAAAAGATACCTAAGGGCCGCATGGTCTGAATGCACAATAACTTTAGATCCTAAGATATAAGACCTAAATTTTTCAAGAGAAAACACCACTGCCAAAAGTTCTTTCTCAGTGGTAGTATAATTCAATTGGGCACCATTGAGAGTCAAACTAGCATAATAAATCACACGAAGCAATTTATCAACTCGTTGGCCCAAAACGGCCCCCACAGCAAGGTTTGAAGCATCACACATAATTTCGAAAGGTAAAGACCAATCAGGTGTAATCACAATGGGTGCAGTCACAAGCTTATTTTTTAACTTATCAAAGACATCTACACATGCATGATCAAATATGAAAGGCACATCATTAGCAAACAAGTGACACAAAGGCTGACTTATTTTTGAAAAGTCCTTAATAAATCTTCTATAGAAGCCAGCATGACCCAAAAAGCTTCGAACACCTTTTACATTCACAGGCGGGGGAAGTTTTTCAATAACATCTATTTTAGCTTTGTCAACTTCAATCCCCCGACTAGACACCACATGACCTAGCACAACACCACTAGTCACCATAAAGTGACTCTTCTCCCAACTCAAAGTCAAGTTCGACTCAATGCATCTTTCAAGAACACGAGATAAATTATGGAGACAATTAGAAAATGAAGTACCAAAAATTGAAAAGTCATCCATAAATACCTGTAAGCAGTCCTCGAGCATATCAGAAAAGATGGAGAACATGCACCGTTGGAAGGTCCCGGGTGCCTTGCACAGGCCAAAGGGCATACGTCTGAAGGCGAATGTGCCAAACGGGCACGTGAAGGTCGTCTTGGGTTGATCCTCCGGAGCTATGGCCACTTGGTAGTAGCCTGAGAGTATGTCGAGGAAGCAATAGAACTGATGGCCCGAGAGTCGGTCGAGAATTTGATCAATGAACGGCAACGGAAAGTGGTCCTTCTTGGTCACGGCGTTAAGTCGCCGGTAGTCAATGCACATTCGCCACCCGGTAGTGATACGAGTGGGGACCATCTCTTTCTTCTCATTCTCAACTACCGTGATGCCCCCTTTCTTCGGCACCACATGAATGGGACTGACCCACTCACTATCTGCCACCGGATAAATGAGGCCCTCGGAGTAAAGTTTCAGCACCTCCTTCTTTACCACCTCCATCATGTTCGGGTTGAGCCGTCGCTGGCTATCCCGAAATGGCTTGGCACCTTCCTCCAAAACAATTCGATGCATGCAAGTAGAAGGGCTGATCCCCTTTATGTCGCCAAGGCTCCAACCGATGGCCTTCTGGTTCTTCTTTAGCACCTCAATCAGTTCCTTTTCCTCTTCTCGGTTGAGCTCAGCAAAGATTATCACCGGCTTTTTCTTCTCATTATCGAGGAAGACATACTTGAGGTGACGAGGCAATTCTTTTAACTCTATTGCTGGTGGGGTTATCGATCTCGGCTCTTCGACTTCCATCAACAACTCAATAACTGGGCCTTCCTCCTCCTCAAGTTTGGGCATCAACCTCTCTTCCAAATCTCGAACGGTCACTTCTTCTACGAATGGGTCACTCACATCTATAAAAGCGCACTCTTCCACAAAGTTCACCGAGGGTGCTGAAGTGGCTTCTCGGACGGAAATGGACACTGATTCACCTAAGACTGTCATGTTCAACGTCCCATTTCTCACGTCAATGAGAGTGTTGGTAGTGGCCATGAATGGTCGGCCCAGAAGGATAGTATGGTCTTTCCCGTTCTCATGAACCTCCCCCACATCTAGAACAACAAAGTCCACCGGGACTATGAGCTTCCCGACACGAACTAGGACATCTTCCACCACTCCTTTGGGGTATCGAATGGAACGGTCAGCAAGTTGAAGGCACATACGGGTTGGTCTCAAATCTCCCAGACCGAGCCACTGGAAGATAGAAAATGGCATAAGATTGATTCCCGCTCCGAGGTCAAGCATCCCCGAAGCTTCCTTCCCGTTCCCGAGAGCTATTTTGATCACGAAGCCCCCAGGATCTCGTTCCTTCTTAGGTAAATCATGCTGCATTGCACTTGCCGCCTCATATACCACCACTTTCTCCCCATCGCCAAACTTCCTCTTCTTCGTGACTAAGTCCTTGAAGAACTTCACGTAGGATGGCATGTTTTTTATTACATCCAGGAGAGGTAAGTTGACGTTGACTTTTGAGAGCATGTTGTATAAATCCCGGAATTGTTGCTCTTGTTTCTCATCTCGAAGTCGGCTTGGAAAAGGGATGCGTGGCTTGTAAGGGTTTGGAGACTTGTGAAGTAAGGGGCTCTCTGACGGTTTTGCAGAATCGGTTTCTATGCTCTCCTTGCCCCCCTCAGTTTCCTTGGGCTGGTCGGTTGGTTTGGGGTCATCGGGCTCGGGCATTCTCACCTTGTTGTCCACTTCCTTCCCGCTTCTCAACACAGTGATCGCCTTTGCTTGCTCGGGCTGGCTCGGAAGTTTCCCTTTGTTTGACTCAGCTTCCATGTTCCTGACTCTTGTGGCAAGCTGGCCCACTTGCGTCTCGAGACGCTTAATAGATGAGTCCTGGTTAGTGATGAACTGAAGGATCTTGTCTAGCTTGTCATCTTGGTTCGACGAGCTCGAACCGGACTCTTGAGCTTGCTGTTGCGGTTGCTGTTGTTGTTGGTAATTGGGCCGAGGGATGAAGTTGGGGCGAGGTTGCTGATTCATGAAGTTCGGACGAGGCTGCTGTTGGTTAAAGTTTGGACGCGGTGGCTGGAGTGTGTTGCTGCTGTTTGACCACGAGAAGTGTGGGTGATTTCTCCACCCCGGATTGTAAGTATTGGAGAAGGGGTCGTTGGGTTGCCGATTCTGATAACCTTGTAGGGCATTGACATCTGCAAATTGGTCTCCAACCTCTTGGTCGAAAGCTGATGGGCACACCTCTGACCGGTGCCCTTGGGCTCCACACGCCCCGCATGTATCTACTGCCATAGTTTGGACCGGTTGCATTGTCCGAGCATTCATTAGCCGCATTTGTTCTGTAAGCTCGGCTATCTGGTGGGCCATCATGTCTTGCCTTGGAGATGCTTCGTTGACCACAGCTCTCTTCCCTCGATTGCTCTTTTGAGACGAGTTAGCACTCATTGACTCAAAGATTTCATACATCTCTTCGGCTGTCTTCGAACCGATATCTCCCCCCGCAGCATTATCAACCATATATTGCAAATTCTGATTGAGGGAGTCGTAGAAGCAATTCATCAGGAGTCCCGGCGAAAGATTGTGGTGAGGGCACTGCCGCTGGAGATCCTTGAATCGCTCCCAGGCCTCGTGAAGAGGCTCATTCGGTGATTGGGCAAACGAGACAATCTGAGACCGGAGCTCCTGAGTCTTTTGGTGGGAGTAGTATCTCCCAATGAACTTCGTGTAGACTTCGGTCCAGGTGGTCAGAGATGCTGGTGCAAGTGTCATGAACCAGGTCTTGGCCCGGTCTTTTAATGTCTCGGGAAAGCACCTCATCTTCAATTGATCCTCGTTCAGCCCGTTGAGAGGAAAAGTGTTGAGCACATTGTAGAACTCCCGGATGAAGTTAAGTGGATCTTCATTCGGGAGCCCATGGAAAGCTGGCAGCTGGTTGTAATGAATCATCTTCAGCTCATAATTTCGTGCTTGATCTGGCAAACGGATGCACGAAGTGACAGGCCCGATAACCGGCTGGGCTAAGGTTCGGAGAGTGTTACGAGGAGCTTGTTCCTGTTGGTCAGCCATGTTGACGTTGCTGCCTTCTGACGATTCTGGAGATTGCTGGTCTTTCTCTTCGGATTGCAGTGTAAGCTCGTCTAACAGCTCTCTCAGGCTCTCGCTGACTGACTTGTTGATCGGGGATAACAATTTGCGTCCACTCCTGGTACGCATACACTAAACCAACAAGAGTTACGAGCACCAATGGTAAAAACAAAATAAAAACAAAATAAAACAAGAACTAATATCTACCAAATAAAAAGAAAACAAGAGAGAAACTGAAACAAGAGAAATCACAAGAAACAAGAGAAACACTAAAAATGAGATGAATAGGCGCACAAAATAAACCTAAACCCTCCCCGGCAACGGCGCCAATTTGTTGTAAATAATTTTTACCGGAGTAGAATCCAAAGATTCGACACCGGGTCGTATCACGAGGAAGGTTAGCTGGAGTATTCTGTACGTATATTCAATCACACCAAATAATAAAAGAAAGGGGTCCTAAACACTTAAATTCGATTGGTTTGGTTTAATATTAATTAACTACAAATTAAAGAACAAGCAATAAGAAAAACTAGACGAAACTAGGAATCTCAAGTTCAAACTCAATCAATTATAATGGAGCTAGGGTATCAGGGTCAATCAATTCCGGTTCTCAATGCAGTTAACGAGCAATCAAAAGCTCAGTTAAAGGCCTCACAAAACTATTCATCTAGAGATCTATCCTCAATAACTCTTCGTAACAAGAGGATAGACATAGACGAGTAATTCTTGAGACAATCAACACATAAGCAATACTATTACGAACAATCTTACTCCTAACGAGCCTAGATCGAACGATTTCTCCCTTTTCAGTTATAAAATCGATTAGCTAGATTAAGATGGTGATCAAACATCAAAACCCTAGGCTAAGCACAACTTGAGAGGATTGAGCAATTATCATGCATATAAACAAAATCGAACCGGAATGATCTTCCCCTAACCCTAGCTAATGGGTTTAGTTACTCATTATGCATTCAACATCAGCAAACATCATAATCCAAGCCATTCAATCAATAATAAAACTAAAAGAAAGCTTACGATTAACAAATCCAATGTCGGAAACAAGAGCAAACCGAATCCACAAGTCGAATCTTGGAGTTTTTCTCTCCAAGATTGAATCACAAGATCAAATCTGAAGAAAAGTATGAGTTTTTCGAGAAAGTACTGAGGGAATTCAAAACCTAGCGTTAAAAAAAAAACGACCCCCAAAATAAAAGAAATCTGCTACTTTAAACTGCTGGAAACGCGCACTCCGCGGCCGCGACATGTCCCGCGGCCGCGGTGAAGGGAAGGTCCGCGGCCGCGACTTCATCCCGCGGCCGCGACTTTTCAGCTCTGTCGCCTGGGTTGGGTCATCGGGCATCCCGCGGCCGCGACTCCCTCTCCCGCGGCCGCGGTGAGTAAAACTGGGAGCTGGGCACGTGATTTCCGGACTCGTATCAACACATTCGGGCTCGGAATTGGATTCCGTCTTTTCCTACTCGACCCCAACTCGTCCGCCTAGATAGTTATCTTCGCATAGTCACTTTCCAATCGAACTACCTGACCTGTAAGCCACCACCGACAAGAAAAACGTAGAAAATCGAGAAAAAGACACAAGAAAAACCAAGAGCGAGCAAAATAAAGAAAACACGCGACACGACACAAAATGGACCAAGAAACAAAGAAAATAACCTAGAGTGGGAAAAAATGAATGCAAAATAAACACGAAAACACTAACAAAAATGGAACGAACAGGTAAAACCGAAAGAATAATCAACATCTCCGGAAAGGCTTGTTTTCGAACACGAAACCATTATTTGATGTGGATAACATATATTTCTCGTGCTATAGAGTTTTGAAGCAAAATCGTATACCTTTAAAGAAGTCGAGAAAAAAAATAACAGTAAATAGGCGAAAAAACGAAAAAATTCCCAACGTCTCCGGAAAGGTTTGTTTTCAGATACGACCCCATTATTTGATGTGGATAACATATATTTCTCGCACCATCGCGTTTCGAAGCATATTTGTATACATTTAAAGATGTCAAGGAAAATATAGTAAATAGGGGCAATAAAAAAAAGTAATCAACAACTCCGGAAAGGCTTGTTTTTGAACACGGCACCATTATTTTAGGTGAATAACATATATTTCGCGCACCATCGCGTTTTGTAACAAAATTGTATTCTTTTAAAAAATTCGAGGAAAACAAGAGTAATAGGGGCAAAAACGAAAAAATAATCAACGTCTCCGGAAAGGCTTGTTTTCGATCACGACACCATTATCTAATGTGAGTAACATATATTTTTCGTACCATCGCGTTTTGTAACCAAATCGTATACATTTAAAGAAGTCGAATAAAATAAGAGTAAATAGGGGCAAAAACGAAAAAATAATCAACGTCTCCGGAAAGGCTTGTTTTCGAACACGACGCCATTATTTGATGTGGATAACATATATATCACGCACCATCGCATTTCGAAGAAAATTCATATACATTTAAGGTAGTCGAGGAAAATAAGAGTAAATAGGGGCAAAAATGAAAAAATAATCAACGTCTCCGGAAAGGCTTGTTTTCGAACACGACACCATTATTTAATCTTAGTAACATATATTTCTCGCACCATCGCGTTTCGAAGAATTCAAATAAAATAAGAGTAAATAGGGGCAAAAATGAAAAAATAATCAACGTCTCCGGAAATGCTTGTTTTCCAACACGACACTATTATTTTATGTTGATAACATATTTTGCTCGCACCATCGCGTTTCGAAGAAAATTCGTATACATATAAAGAAGTCAAGGAAAATAAGAATAAATAGGGAAAAAAAATGAAAAAATAATCAACGTCTCCGAAAAGGCTTGTTTTCGTACACGGCACAATTATTTGATGTGAATAACAAATATTTCTCGCACCATCGCGTTTCGTAACAAAATCGTATACATATAAAGAAGTCGTGGAAAATAAGAGTAAATAGGGGTAAAAACAAAAAAAATAATCAACATCTCCGGAAAGGCTTGTTTTTGAACATGACACTATTATTTGATGTGAGTAACATATATTTCTCGCACCATCTCGTTTCGAAACCAAATCGTATACATTTAAATAAGTCGAATAAAGTAAGAGTAAATAGGGGCAAAAACAAAAATATAATCAACTTCTCCAGAAAGGCTTGTTTTTGAACACGACACCATTGTTTGATGTGAATAACATATATTTCTCGCACCCTCGCGATTCATAGCACAATCGTATAAAATTAAAAAAGTCGAGGAAAATAAAAGTAAATATGGGCAAAAACGAAAAATAAATCAACGTCTCCAGAAAGGCTTGTTTTCAAACATGACACTATTATTTCATGTGGATAGCATATATATCTCGCACCATAGCATTTCGAAGCAAAATTGTATACACTTAAAGAAGTCGAGGAAAATAAGAGTAAATAAGGGAAAAAATGAAAAAAATAATCAAAGTCACCGGAAAGGCTTGTTTTCGAATACGACACCATTATTTGATGTAGATAACATATATTCCTCGCACCATCGCGTTTCGAAGTAAATTCTTATACATTTAAAGAAGTCGAGGAAAATAAGAGTAAATAGGGGCAAAAACGATAAAATAATCAACGTCTCCGGAAAGGATTGTTTTCGAACACGGCACCATTATTTGATTTGAATAACATATATTTCTCGCACCATCGCATTTCAAAACCAAATCGTACACATTTAAAAAAGTCGAACAAAATAAGAGTAAATAGGGGCAAAAACGAAAAAATAATCAACGTCTCCCAAAAGGCTTGTTTTCGAACTCGACAACATTATTTGATGTGAATAACATATATTTCTTGCACCATCGCGTTTCGTAAAAAAATTGTATACATTTAAAGAATTCGAGGAAAATAAGAGTGTCGTGTTTGAATACAAAAAAAATAATCAACATCTCCAGAAAGGCTTGTTTGTACAAGGCACTATTATTTGATGTGAATAACATATATTTCTCGCACCATCACGTTTCGAAGACAAATCATATACATTTAAAGAAGTCGAGGAAAAAATAAGAGTAATAGGGGAAAAAACAAAAAAAATAATCAGCGTCTCCGGAAAGGTTTGTTTCCGAACACGACACCATTAATTGATGTGAATAACATATATTTCTCGCACCATCGCGTTTCGTAGTAAAATCATATAATTTAAAGAAGTCGAGGAAAATAAGAGTAAATAGAGGCAAAAACGAAAAAAAAATCAACGTCTCTGGAAAGGCTTGTTTCCATACACGGCACCATTATTTGATGTGAATAACATATATTTCTTGCACCATCGCGTTTCGAAGCAAATGTATACATTTAAAGAAGTCGAGGAAAATAAGAGTAAATCGGGGCAAAAACAAAAAAAATAATCAACGTCTCCGGAAATGCTTGTTTTCGAACACGGCACCATTATTTGATGTGAGTAACATATATTTCTCGTACCATCGCTTTTCGAAACAAAATCGTATACATTTAAAGAAGTCAAATAAAATAAGAGTAAATAGGGACAGAAACAAAAAAAATAATCAACATCTCCGGAAAGACTTGTTTTCAAACACGGCTCCATTATTTGATGTGAATAACATATATTTCTCGCACCATCGCATTTCGTAGCAAAATCGTATACATTTAAAGAAGTCGAGAAAAATCAAAGTAAATAGGGGCAAAAACAAAAAAAAAATAATCAACGTCTCCGAAAAGGTTTGTTTTCGAAAACGGCACCATTATTTGACGTGAATAACATATATTTCTCGCACCATCGCGTTTCGAAGAAAATTCGTATACATATAAAGAAGTTGAGGAAAATAAGAGTAAATGGGGGAAAAAACGAAAAAATAATCAACGTCTCCGAAAAAGCTTGTTTCCATACAAGGCACCATTATTTGATGTGAATAACATATATTTCTCGCACCATCGCGTTTCGTAACAAAATTGTATACATTTAAAGAAGTCGAGGAAAATAAGAGTAAATATGGGCAAAAATGAAAAATAAATCAACGTCTCCGGAAAGGATTGTTTTTGAACACGACTATTATTTGGTGTGGATAACATATATTTCTCGCACCATAGCGTTTCGAAGAAAAATCGTATACATTTAAAGAAGTCGAGGATAATAAGAGTAAATAGGGGGAAAAAATGAAAAATAACCAACGTCTTTGGAAAGGATTGTTTTCGAACACGACACCATTATTTGATGTGGATAACATATATTTCTCGCACCATCGCGTTTCAAAGCATATTCGTATACATTTAAAGAAGTCGAGGAAAATAAGAGTTAATAGGGGTATAAAACGAAAAAATAATCAACGTCTCCGGAAAGGCTTGTTTTCGAACACAACACCATTATATGATTTGAATAAAATATATTTCTCGCACCATCGCGTTCCGAAACCAAATCATATACATTTAAAGAAGTCGAGGAAAATAAGAGTAATAGGGCCAAAAACGAAAAAATAATCAACGTCTCTGGAAAGGCTTGTTTTCGAACACGACGCCATTATTTGATGTGGATAACATATATTTCTCGTACCATCGCATTTCGAAGAAAATTCATATACATTTAAGGAAGTCGAGGAAAATAAGAGTAAATAGGGGCAAAAACGAAAAAAATAATCAACGTCTCCGGAAAGGCTTGTTTTCGAACACGACACCATTATTTAATGTGAGTAACATATATTTCTCGCACCTTCGCATTTCGAAACCAAATCGTATACATTTAAAGAAGTCGAATAAAATAAGAGTAAATAGGGGCAAAAATGAAAAAAATAATCAACGTCTCTGGAAATGCTTGTTTTCGAACACGACACCATTATTTGACGTGGATAACATATATTTCTCGCACCATCGCATTTCGTAGCAAAATCGTATACATTTAAAAAATTTGAGGAAAATAAGAGTAATAGGGGCAAAAACGAAAAAATAATCAACGTCTCCGGAAAGGCTTGTTTTCGAACACATCACCATTACTTTATGTGAATAACATATATTTCGCGCACCATCGCTTTTCGTAACAAAATTGTATTCATTTAAAGAAGTCGAGGAAAATAAGAGTAATAGGGGCAAAAATGAAAAAATAATCAACGTCTCCGGAAAGGCTTGTTTTCTAACACGGCACCATTAATTGATGTGAGTAACATATATTTCTCGAACCATCGCATTTCGTAGCAAAATCGTATACATTTAAGAAATTCGAAGAAAATAAGAGTAATAGGGGAAAAAACGAAAAAATAATCAACGTCTCCGGAAAGGCTTGTTTTCGATCACGACACCATTATCTAATGTGAGTAACAAATATTTCTCGCACCATCGCGTTTCGAAACCAAATTGTATACATTTAAAGAAGTCGAATAAAATAAGAGTAAATAGGGGCAAAAACAAAAAAATAATCAACGTCTCCGAAAAGGCTTTTTTCGAACACGACGCCAGTATTTGATGTGGATAACATATATTTCTCGCACCATTGCATTTCGAAGAAAATTCATATACATTTAAGGAAGTCGGGGAAAATAAGAGTAAATAGGGGCAAAAACGAAAAAATAATCAACGTCTCCGGAAAGGCTTGCTTTCAAACACGACACCATTATTTAATGTGAGTAACATATATTTCTCGCACCATCGCGTTTCGAAACCAAATCGTACACATTTAAAGAAGTCGAATAAATTAAGAGTAAATAGGGGAAAAAATGAAAAAATAATCAACGTCTCCGGAAATGCTTTTTTTCGAACACGACACCATTATTTGACGTGGATAACATATATTTCTCGCACCATCGCATTTCGTAGCAAAATCGTATACATTTAAAAAATTTGAGGAAAATAAGAGTAATAGGGTCAAAAACGAAAAAATAATCAACGTCTCCGGAAAGGCTTGTTTTCGAACACGGCACCATTATTTTATGTGAATAACATATATTTCGCGTACCATCGCGTTTCTTAACAAAATTGTATTCATTTAAAGAAGTCGAGGAAAATAAGAGTAATAGGGGCAAAAATGAAAAAATAATCAACGTCTCCGGAAAGGCTTGTTTTCTAACACGGCACCATTAATTGATGTGAATAACATATATTTCTCGAACAATCGCATTTTGTAGCAAAATCGTATACATTTAAAAAATTCGAGGAAAATAAGAGTAATAGTGGAAAAAACGAAAAAAATAATCAACGTCTCCGGAAAGGCTTGTTTTCGATCACGACACCATTATCTAATGTGAGTAACATATATTTCTCGCACCATCGCGTTTAGAAACCAAATTGTATACATTTAAAGAAGTCGAATAAAATAAGAGTAAATAGGGGCAAAAACAATGTCTCCGGAAAGGTTTGTTTTCGAACACAACGCCATTATTTGATGTGGATAACATATATTTCTCGCACCATCGCATTTCGAAGAAAATTCATATACATTTAAGGAAGTCGAGGAAAATAAGAGTAAATAGGGGGAAAAACGAAAAAATAATCAACGTCTCCAGAAACGCTTGTTTTCAACACGACACCATTATTTAATGTGAGTAACATATATTTCTCGCACCATCGCGTTTCG
>CACSLK010000214.1:12349-27083 GCA_902706635.1 Striga hermonthica
CGTTATTCCCAGCTCCGCGCCGCGTCAAGTCTTCACGGCGCGATACACCAGCGCTCCTTCGCGGCGCGAGACCCCACCACGGCACGAGCTCCTGCGACTATTTATATAAGTTCGGAAAAAAAATTAGAGAAAAAACTCTCGACCGCGGGGTACCAACCCTAGGTCCCAAGAAAAATCACGACACTCTTCCTTCTTCTTCTTCTTCTTCTTGTTCCTTTCTTCTCCCTCTTTTAATTTTTCCTCTCCAATTTTCTTCTTCTTTTTATTATTGTTCGAGGATTCAAGCTTGTATTTTGGATTAAACATTGAACTGAGATTTATTGTAAGTTGTTTCTCTCTTTGTTAATTCATGAACAATGGTTGATGTGGGAGGAATAATTATTTGCGTTGAATTCATGTTACGTAGCTAATTTCTTCGCTAGGGATAGAGGAATGATTGTTCTTGTTTAATTCGCATCTCTCGGGCTTAACTTTGTTCGTTCTTATGTGAGTTGTTTTGATTAGGGATTGATATATTCTTGCTTGATTGATTGATATAATCGAAGAGTGACACTTCGATCTTGCAACTGGTAACAATTGAATGTTGATTAGTCGAGTTAGGGTTTGTTGATTCTATGTGATTAGTCGATTAATACCCTTCTAATTGACTTAGCGGCTTTCAGAACCGAAAGGGGAGAAGTCGTAGAAATAGGCTCACATGAGGTAGGTAATTTCGTAACTGAATAGTCTATATGTTTTGGGTTGAAATACGCACTTGTCGATGACTCGTCCCTTGTTACGAAAAGTTATTGGGATTGGGATAATTGGCCTGTGTCGTATGCTCGAACTTGTTCGTCTATGTTCAATCCCTTGTTACGAAGAGTTATTGGAGCGAACCGCTAGATGTATAAGCGAGAGTGTCAATCTCGAACTGAACAATTGATAGCCCGACTTTGCTAGAACTTGAATTAACTATCCCCGACTCCCTAGCTTCTCCATCTTGTCTCGTTTATATTTTTAGGTAGATTATCGTTTTTATATTATTTCTTAGTTGATAATTATTCCCCCTTATTTGATTAGAGTGTTTAGGATTTATTTTCTTTCTATGTGTTATTAATATCATAACTAAATTCTGAACCGCCTTCCTCGTGAGATCGACCCGGGGAACGAATCTTTCGATTCGGTACTCGGTAAAAAGAATAATTTGTACACAACACCGATCCGGTTGTATGACTTTCAGTTTCGATCAATATAAATTTATTTAACGATAAAAAAATAAAATCTTACAACCTAACTTATCTTTATCTCCAACCTAACACAACCTAAAATATTTATTTTATTTTTAGTTAACGTCATAATGATTTCGAAAAATTAGTATCTTACCATATAATTAAAAAAATTTACCAACTCAATTAAATATTAAAATTACAAAAATTGAAACCAAATATTGAAAACAATTAAACAAGTTACAAACACTTCGAATAAAATCACACATAAATTACCATTATCATATAGAAAAATTGTAATTGTGTTCCAAACATATCATACGTGGTCTCTATATATAGAGAGAGTAAAATACATTTTTGATAATTTTATTGTTATTTTAAATATAAATTAACCTCTAATAATATAAATTATCTTTTATCTTATTTAAAAAATACAATGACCTGGCTTTCATGTTTTATCAAATGTGTCTCATGTTTGGCCTTCTCAACCGGTTGTGACCCAAGATCACAATGTGATTTGGGTCACGCATTTTTGTTATTTTTTTACTTTTTTTTTTGTCACCTTGTGGGTGACCCAATATATTGGATCACCGATAAAGATGGTCTTAGTGTTTATTGGGAGGTTCAAAGAAGATATATTTGAAAGGCACCGATAGGTCGGGAACATATAATTTGAAAAGAAAAATCTGAATTACTAAAATAAATTTCGACAGTGGTCTTTTAATTTTTTTTAACTAATTTATTTCCATAATTTTTATTAAAAATAAAAAAAGCTAATTATTCCTTCCTTTTATAAGCCTATTAGTAAGTGACAATAATAATGGTTATATTGCATTTTTTTTTGCCTGTAATTAGTGTCGAGTGGCAAATGTGGACAACTATTTTTATTTAGCAAAACAGGACATTAACTTATTAAAACTTGGAATTCGTACCTAATTTACCTACATGTTACCGAATCTCATCAGCAGATAGATTTGAAAGGCACTTATAGGTCGAGAACATTTAATCTGAAAGAAAAATCTGAATTACTAAAAACAAAATCTGGTCTTTTAATTTTGTTTTTAACTAATTTATTTCCATAACTTTTATTAAAAATAAAAAAAGCTAATTATTCTTTCCTTTTACATGCCTATTAGTAAGTGGCAATAATAATGTTAAAATTGCATTTTGTGCCTATAATCTGTGTCGAGTGGTAAATGTGGACAACTTTTTTCATTTAACCAAAACATGACATTAACTTGTTAAACTTTAAAATCCGTGCCTAATTTACCTACATGTTACAAGTTTAGCATGTCGTAATTTTAATATTATTTATCAAATCATCAAAAGGGGAGTAATTTTCTCAAAGATAAGGTCCATGACCACCGTTACATATGCACTGGATAAATAGCTTGAGCTACAGCTAAGGCCCAATAATGAAGAACTGTAGACTACTTGGCCTATATTACGGCCCATCAGCCCCCTATACTATTTTTGTAATACATTAAAGGAGACCAAATAGCCTGAGATTTACAGTGAAGCTGTGCGCGCGCGAGCAAATTTGCATTTGGGCGACCATGGCTGGAGGAGGAAGCAGTGAGAGCCCAGCTGAAATGAAGAAGTCAAACTCGAAAAAACCCAGAAACCCTAAGGATGCCCAGCTTCTCAAACAGAGTACGTTTTGCCCCCTAAATCCGAGCTCAATTACGTAATTCTCTGTGTGTGTGTGTTGGCTCGATCAATTGTCATGTAATCTGTTTGGGCTTTTGTTGAGTCCTTGTCGTGTTTCTTGCTTCTGCAGAATCTCCTGCGGAGTTCTTCGCGGATAACAAGAATATAGCTGGTTTTGACAATGTGAGATTCTAATCTTTGTGTTTGATTTCATAACTTGTCTCTCAAAAGTTGGATTTGTATATGTAATTAGACCTCTCAGTGCTGAACATAATTACGGTCGAACATTGGTATCGGCCGGGTCTCTTCTCCTGGTCAATGGTTGATGGTTTGGCAAAACCTTGAAATGTATGGTATTGATGGTTGTTGGGGTCGAATTTGTGAGACTGTGTTTTCATTACTTGTATAAATTACATGAATGGACAAGTTTTCTAAAAATACATCCAACCCGCCTACGGTCCGGTTGAGACGGCCTCATTTTCAGATTAATGTGTAGCCAACATAATGTTTCTTAAAAGCCTGTGGCGATGAATGGTGACTTGGAAAGAAGACGAAGATTTACCTGGCATCATGCTGATTTGAGGAGATTAAGGACCCCTTTAATTAGATATAACTTGAATCTCTCCGTTGAAATTGCTATGCACTCAGAGTGGGAAAATGGAAATCTGAGATTCATCATCTAAAATTTGGGTTTTAGCTTATATCATCAACTTACCAAAAAGAAATGTGAATTTTCTTAAGGCAATTAACATGAAAATGGCATCCAGTTCAATTTTGTACGCTGTGAAATATTTTAGGGACAGAAGTTCACGGTTAAGTTCGAGATTCATTTATATATCTTTTGATTTTATTTTTCTCAGCCAGGAAAATGTTTGTATACTACAGTTAGAGAGCTTGTTGAAAATGCACTTGATTCAGCTGAGTCAATCTCTGAACTTCCAGTCATAGAAATAACAATGTAAGTGTAAGTAGGTATATTTTTGAGCTATATCTATATGGAATTTACATCTTACAGTCAATTACGGATCATCCATTTCTTACTTGGTGCTGTAATGGTTGATCACTCTAGTGAAGAGATTGGGAGGAGCAAATTCAATTCAATGATTGGTCTTGCTGACCATGAACGTGTTGATGCAGAGCTCTATGATGATTTTGAGTCAGCCAAGGCCCGTGAGGTGCAGTGCTACTAGATCACGTTCTACGAGTCTAAACATGGTCAAATTAGTTAATGATTAATGTGTAGCAGTGCTTACAAGAGTCGGTAGGTGAACAAGTGGTATGAGGTGGTTGTCTGAGGATTGTATTAAATTCTTTTCTCTCAGAAAAGACTTGCCAAGGAAGCTCGTCTTCAAGAAGCTCAGGCAAAGAATGCAGCTCTTGGGAAGAAAGGCAAAGCAACAACAGCTCCAAAGCCCACAAAGAGTCGTGAGGCTTCATATTATAGGGTTACTTGTAAGGTGCAAATCACTCAGTCAATCTTCTTATTTGTCATCAAGATTGAAATTTGCCAAAACAGTTCTCACAGTTCCCTCAGTTGATTGAAAATGTATCTCCCTTTGCCTTTTTCAAAAGCATTGGCTGATTTATAATTATTCAAACCTTTGAACATAGAAGAGTGTTATGCATTTCTTTACGAATAACTTTGCTCTTTGATATAGGATAATGGAAGAGGAATGGCACATGATGATATTCCAAATATGTTCGGACGAGGTTTAAGTCTGACTTTGCTATGCACACTACCACACAAAACGCACACATTCTAGGTTATATTTATTAGGATCAATTTTCTGTCCCAGAGTATGTATTAAATTGTAATTTTTCTCTTTATTATATTTTTTGTTTTTCTAAGAGACTCATTCGTGCAGTTCTCTCTGGAACTAAGTATGGCTTAAAGCAGACGCGTGGTAAATTTGGACTTGGTGCAAAGATGGTGGGGCCCCAAAATAATTTGGGAAATTTTGGCATTTAATTATTTGTCTTGTGATGATACTGTCTCTTGATAGTTTTACTACCAAATTACTATCTGTTTTTTCTTGGTGGAATTGATTGCATAATCTTGTAAGGTTGAAAACTCTTCCCATCATGCAGGCACTTATCTGGTCCAAAATGAGCACTGGGTTGCCTATTGAGATCCTTTCATCAATGAATGGCCAAAAGTATTCATCGTTTTGCAGATTAGATATAGATATTCATAGGTATGGCAAATTAAGCCTCGTCGCACGGTAGAATCTTATTGGTTTTTTTCTTTTCATTGGTCGTGGGGAAATGAACTGGTGCAATTTATTATTTCAAGGAATGTCCCTCATATTCATGTACATGAGAAAAGAGACAATGAGGAACGATGGCATGGAGCTGAAATCCAGATAGTAATTGAGGGCAACTGGACAACTTATCGTGTACGGCTCTGTAAATAAAATTTGACCTGGATCCTATTTTCTTATGGTTGTACTGATTCCTTCATTTATTATGCAGTCCAAAATATTGCATTACATGCGTCAAATGGCTGTCATCACTCCATATGCTCAGTTTCTTTTCAAGTTCCTTTCTGAATCTCCAGAGTACTTGCTCACTCTCTTAATTTCCTTTCTTCATTGTGTAACCATTATATAAATTAACGATAACACAGTTCTCTGGATTTAACGTTGCAGTAAAAATGTCACGGTGAGATTTGCTAGGAGGACGGATATAATGCCTCCAGCTCCCCTTGAAACTAAGTATCATCCATCTGCTGTTGATTTGCTATTGATAAAAAGACTTATTGCCGAGACGTCGAAGCAAAATCTTCTGCAATTTCTCCAACATGAATTTGTGAATGTTGGGAAGTCCCATGCGGAGCGTTTGATTGGTAAGATATGCAACTGATTGTTTATTTTGAGAAAATACTGTGTAAAACCTAATGCAGAAGTGATTGCGTCATTATCAGGAAGATATTTGATGTTTTTTGTTGATATAATAATATAAAGTATATTAAAGCTTGACATGATGAGACACCAGTGACCTGTGATTCATGTTTAGAAGTGGTAGGAAGGAACTGTAAAAGACAATTTATTCCTCCTTAGTCCTTAACTTAATTACCAGATGCAAACACTTTCTCAGTGGGTGAAACTTTGTAGCATAAATTTATTGTTCAATACTGCATGTACACAAAATAGTTTCCTGTTTATTAGAGGTCCTATTTATTAGAGGTCTATGTTTTTATAGGGGAAATGGGTCCTGATTTTAGCCCCAAAATGCCTGTTAAATCTCTAACGTCTCAGCAAATTGTCCGCATCCATCAATTATTCCGCCAAGCAAAGTTTGATGATCCAAGTGGTGATGTAAGTTTCTACTTTTTTACAATTTGCATACATAGGGCTTGATTGTTTATGAAATAATTTGTTCAAAATGAGTTATTTTGGTTAACCATAGTTAATTTGAAAAATGTGGTATGATTAGTTGTTAGTGGAATTTTAGAAATGTATTAAAATAATATTTAAAATAAAATGATTAAAATTGATTTGATGTAAAAGGAAGAGATAAATGATTGGAAATGATAGGTAGTTAAAATTATGTGAGTGGATGAATAGTGAATTAAAGTTGATGTGATGTGGAAGAATGATTGGTTTGTATTATGTAATTATATGAATAATATTAAAGATAGTGGGATTGAGTTAAAGTTGAGTTAAATTTTGAGTTGAAATAAAAGTGAGTAAATTAACTCATAAACAATCAAGCCCTTAATCATTTGTCTTGTGCTTCCCAGTCAATATATATATATGTTTATTTATTTCTTTTCACCATTGTTGCTAGTGTTTGTCGAGTTTATCACTGGTTTCTATTGACTTCGTGCAGTTGTTTATTTTACTTAATAATTTGATGCAATTGGCAGTGTCTTAGCCCTGCTGGAGAGTACAATTTACGTTTAGGGATTATAAAGGAGCTTCATCCAGATATGGTTGCTACTTACTCAGGAAGGTAATGTGGAATACATTACTTATATTACCTACATTATGTTTGACATTTTATTATAATTAAAAAGGGCAAACTTGTGACTGTCATCTGTCTCATGCAGTCCTCAAGTATTTGAAGGCCACCCTTTCATTGTGGAAGCAGGGCTTAGTTTGGGTGGAAAAGATGTTAAACAAGTGAGTAAATTTGGTCTGTGTTCGTTCTGTGGTATAGTAGGTTGAAGCTCTGGTGTTTTAGGTTATTAGAGGCAATAAGCAAATCGCTGGTCGAATCTCTTATGGTACTGGTTATTCATTATCACTTCGGTTACATATCTTTTTTCCCTCATTACCCCTATCCTCTTTACTTTCCTTTTGTCTTCAATACTCCCAACTCATCAAGAAAGCAAAAGTTTAGACCGGACCTCAATCACCGACATTGACTCATGGCTTGTGTTACTTTTATGTGATCACTATTTATTTATAATTTTTTCACATTTTTCTTGTACATGCTTGGATTTTCATATTTCATGTTATGTTACATCCAATGGATATGACTTTAATGTAACTTCCAACATTTTACTTTTCTGTAAGGGTAATTGTAGGTAGCATATCTTTGTGTAATTGTTTATGAAAAAGTGGCTCATCATTTTGTTTCACTTGCCCATCCAGTATCTGACTTTTCTTTTATACATATGTTCTGGATGTTAGGGTCTAAATGTGTTCCGATTTGCTAACCGGATACCACTTCTATTCGAGCAAGGTGCTGATGTTGTCACTAGAACTGCTGCAAAGAGAATCAAGTACAATAAATCCTCTATATCTTCTGTTACCTACTGTTTTCATGAGATTAATATATATATATATATTTTTTAAGTATTTTCCACAGAAGTTATCTGTGAAATGATACAGAAACTCCCAAAAGTCCAGTACAATTGTCCTGGCAAATGATACACAGAAAATGCTATGTTTTGCTTCTTGAACTAGTAACTGTTTTTAGTTATTTTCATAATTCTATTATTTAATCTAATTTGCAATTGCTTGTCGCAAGTTTTTAAAAGACGAAAAATCTGAACCTAGAAAATGACGTGTCTGTAAATACTGGCTGTCATCTTTCAGCTGGAGCAATTACAAGATCAACCAAACACAAGATAAGATTGGTGTCTTTGTGAGCATCGTGAGCACCAAAATACCTTTTAAAGGAACTGGAAAGGAGTACATTGGTGATGACATCAGTGAAATAGCTTCTGCCGTCAAGGTACAAACATAGATAAACTACTTACCCTAAAACGGTAACTTTTTGGGTGGCCTGAAAGATTTTTTTTTTCTTTTATCAGGCGGCTATTCAGCAGTGCTGCTCTCAACTAAAATCCAAGATCGTGAAAAGAATACAGGCTCGTGAGCAGCAGGAGAGGAAGCGAAGTTTGAGCAAGTATTCATCATTTTTTTGGTCTCACTATGTGTGATATAGTGCGTGTCAAATTTTTCTCAGGTTAAAAATTCTACCATTTTCAGGTACATCCCAAACGCCACAGGTGCTATATACGAGGTATTAAAAGAGGTGGCACGAGCTCATGCTTCAAAGAAAAGGCGATGTGAAGGGGCGGATGCCGAATTACTCAAACAAGTTTCGGATAAGATAGTTACAGAAGAAACACTGCGCGAAAAGCTCGCTCAACACGTTGAACAGGTGACTTTTTTTTTCAGTTTTATTGCCACTTATGGTGAATTTGGCCCATCACTAGCTCACTTACACAAACACACACACACGAGAAAAACAAACTTCAGCATATTTATCAGATTCAACTAAACTTGCCTGGGCTTCAGCTTGAAGATATTTATTTCACCTTTAAGAGGACAAACCTTTGCAATTCATCCATCTTATTTCACTGTTATGAAAATAAAAACTTCTTTGCTACCCATTACGCGTTCCCAAAAATATTTTCCTTTTTTTTATTAATTTTGTTTATTAAACCTCTTTTTGGGAAATTATATTGCAGGTCGACTATGAGATGGCACTGGAATATGCAACACAGACGGGCGTAAACGAGGAACCCAGGGAAGACATATTCATTCCACCACTCGAAGCTGAATACAAGTTCACCGACTTCTACAGCCCCGTGTTTGTCTTTAGATTTGTTCATTAGTTATTTACCAAAAATACTGTAAAATCACAGTATAGAAGCATGATGGACAATGTAGTAACATTTTTCTCATCATTTAGGATATGAATTTTGTATGAATCGGCAAGTGACAGTTTCTGTATTATCTGGGGACTGTTGAGATTAAGATAATTGAAATGAGTTGTCTTGATATTAGTTTGAGTAAATGGTAAGCTATGATTTTGTAGTTATGGTTAAATTGTTAGTATAACGCTTCTTTACATAATATACAGTGAAAAATGCTAGTAAGTACAAAATAAATGTACATAGAGGTATACGTAATACTTACATGATATGTGGGGTCCACTTGATTTTTTTATTTTTGATGGGTTTCACCCAATGTGAGTATTATATACACCCTTATGTACAATATTATGTACCTATAGCATTACTCCTTTGCAGTATTGTATTTAGTAGAGTGATAAAAAGCCAAGAGGGTTGTAATGACGAGTATAGACGTGCCCAAAGGCCGGGCTGGTTCTCAACTCGGCCAGGCCTGGATGTCGGTCGGTGGACCTCAAATGTTGGGCCCGAAACTGGCCCGGCTATATCCAAGGTTCGTTCAACTGAATTGACCCGAGCAGGCGGTTAATTGAACAGCCCTACGGGTCAAAAAAGAAAATGAAGACCCGGAACCGGCCCTTAAGGGTTAAGGGTCCGGTTAAAAAACCGGTAAATCCGGGTTACAATTTATTATAATCTAAAAACAGAAAAGAGTAGTTAATAAAATAGCTATTAAATAAATAGCTATTTATAGATGTTAAAGCTTATTATTTTTTATTTAAATTAAACATTTCAGCTGAAATAAAATATACAGCAAATAAGTGAGACGGATGAATAAAATAAAAATACTACAAAGCATAGTCTGAGACCAAGATCCAGGAGCCCATCCATCACCATTGTTAACCGTCTGAAGAAAAAATAAAGATCGATGGCGGATAAGCCACCGCAGATCGCCATACTTGGTGCCGGCATCTTTGTTCGAAGTACTTACATTCCCCGGCTGGCTGAACTATCCGGCCTATTCGTTCTCAGAGCCATTTGGAGCCGCACCCAGGCAAATTATCACATTCCCCACTCATTTTTCTTTACTAATTAGAGATTGCGCTTGCTTTTTCTTTGTTCGTGGGTTGTGTTCTAGTTGTGTTTCATTTTCCCCTTTTGTTTTGTAGCATATTTTGCTGGGATTCATAAGAATTTTGGATTTACTCTTGAGCTGCTCATCTAAGGATATCCATGGGAGATTACATGAATTCAAAATTGAGTACACTGTTTTTAATTCACACTGCTTGCATTTTTTTTTTTTTTTTTTTTTGGCTTAAGAGGTGTGTCATGTATAGGAATCAGCCAGAGGTGCTGCTGAGATTGCTAAGAAGTTTTTCCAGGATGTCGAATGTAAGTGGGGAGAGGAAGGACTTGACGAGATTATTCGAGATGCTTCCATTACTGGTGTGGTCGTGGCCCTTGCCGGCCAGACGCAGGTAAATGTCCTCTCTTTTTCGTTTTGTGCAGCATACTTATGTGTTATGATATAGAAATTTTTAGCCGGATAAAGACAATCTGTTATGGAAAAGTTGTCCCTGAGTTGTTGAGAAATGTTTGCTGTGAAGAGTTAGTTTTGCTAGTTTTAGTTTTCTTTCTCAAGTTTAAGCTTCTGCATGAGTTGAAAAATCGTTGATTTTATCTCCTATCGGAAATCAATAAGTAAGCATCCTTCGGCTAGGTGACTCACTTCTAGAGGTTAAGGCAGGTTTACAGATGGATATGATGTAAGCAGGGTCGTATTGAACAATCATACTTGTACACTTTGTAGTTTGTATAACGCCTAACTAGATTTCCAACTTTCAAGTAATGTAGCATGGCTTTAGATCTTCCCTGTGTAATTTTTTTTTTTATAATTGATGCGTTTATGGTTTTTAATTGGGTGAGATACAGGTTTAATGTGTGGTTTTTCTAGTATATTTCATTTCAGTACTTAAATTAAGTAGCTGTAGAAATTCTTGATGCAACCAGATTACAAACATCCAAAACCATAATAATGTTCTATTTCTAACTTTGGATATCCTAGTCGTATTTGTCTTGTACTTTAAAGTACTTTTTATGATATAGTTTTTTACTTCAACCATAAATTTCTTGTGAGTTGTGCCCTATTTCACTAGAGAACCATTTCGCTCAGGTTGATATGTCACTGAGGTTGCTGAAGGGAGGAAAACATGTCCTTCAAGGTGATGATTATTAAGTATTAAATGTTCCTTAAAAATTAAATTGCTTTTAAACTAATTGGTTATATGTGGTAACTCACTGTATGTTTTCATGCATATGCTCTGTGCTTTTTCCTGATTTCTGGTCGTGAAGAGAAACCGGCTGTAGCTTGTAAGTAAGACACTCAGGTCTTTTATATGACATATCACATGTTCAATATAGAACTATCCAAAAAAAGTTGATTATTTTGGTTCACCAATTCAGCTGGTAGTGAACTCGAAAAAGCAATCTCGGGCTACAACTCTCTCAAGCCAGCACCAATTTGGGCAGTGGCTGAAAACTATCGGTTTGAACCCGCTTTTGTGGAGGTGCATTGTCATTGTTGTTGGTTAAAATGATTATGTTTTCGTAGGCTCCCTTCATTGATAACCGGGCTATGCAGGGCAGAAAACGGATGTCTGAAATTGGAGATATTATTAATATACATGTGATTATTGAAGGATCAATGAACAGCTCAAATCCATACTATTCAACTTCATGGAGGCATTCCTTAACTGTGAGTGTTAAATTGCTATTTACCCACTTAACCAGTTACTGCATCCCAACACAAGCTTTTTCTACATACCAGCCAACAGTGCCAATTAATTTCAAAGTTTATTTATTTATTTATTTTTAATACCTTTGGACTAAAAACATTCCTTTTTTGGCAGGGTGGTTTCATTTTAGACATGGGTGTTCATTTCATTTCTGGTTTAAGAATGGTGAGTTTACCTGTTTCTTTTACAATTGAGTGGATTAGTCCTTCGGTTTACACTCATACCAGATATTATGCGAAATCCCTGATTTATATAGTGTCCCACTTTATCTCCAGCTATTATCACTGATGAAATAAACATGAGTTATTCTTTTGTACTTAAAAAAGTTACATAGACCCACTTAAAACTTAGATGTCTCCATAACTGAAGGTCTGCTGCAGATTATAACTTTTAGATTTTGTTAATATTTAGAAAAGAGAAAAATGTCCAGTTCTAGTAGCATAAACCTGTATCATGTCCTTCCAGTATGGGCTAAAATCCGTTCAATGAATTGAACTGAACCTATAAGCATCACCTGGAACTTTTTTTGGTTTTCTCTTTCTTTCTTTATGTTTTTATGCATGCACGTGTGTGTTAACACACATATTATTACGCCCAGAATCACGTATGCATTCTCTATGCTAATATTTTCGTGCCTATGGAAAGCTGGCTGGATGTGAAATAACTTCAGTGTCAGCTGTTACGTCTCACATTGACTCAACTTTGCCTCCACCTGATCACATCTCCTCAACAATGTAAGGTTTTATGCATTCAGATGCTCTAAAGACAATTTATAGTTTTTTTCTTGCTGCTTAGTGTTTATTTATTTATTTATTTATTTATTTATTTATTGTCCTTTAGTCAACTGGAAAACGGGAGTTCAGGAGTTTTCGTGATGGTGGTATCCTCTAAATCTCCAAAGGTATGGATTATGTAGTCACTACTTTTTTGTTAATAACTTGCATGCCCTCTATGTGACAACATTAGCTTCCTGCATGGACACTTACAACATATATGCATTGTTGAGCTGTAGATTCTGTGGAGAGTTGTGGGCTTGAAGGGGACACTACAAGTTGAGCGAGGAAGTAAAGATGGGAAGCACGGATACACGGTATTATATTATATTGGATTGAAATCTCCAATGATGAGTTGAGCTATTTATTATTGGATCTTACAGCTTGTTGGCTCTTGATACGATTTTAGGTGGTTCACTTTACGGCTGATGGACAAAGCAAAAGCTGGTTTTATCCTTTCAGTGGTGTGACTGAGGAGCTTAAAGCCTTTCTTTCAGATATATCACCGGCAACCATTAAGGTAATTCATGATTAGAAATGACCAACTTGCTTTCTCCTTCTTTGTTTCCACCTTGAGATTATCTGCTGTTAAGAACAATGGAATGATGTATGTAATTGAGTGGGCTAATTAGGTTAAGAGTAATTACAAAGATTAATAAATAAATAAAAATTAAGAAACACCCGTTAGAATAATTATATATAAACCCTTGAAGTTTGTTTCTGTAAACTATTTTTTGCTTTGTTTCACATCTCACTTCTTACTTTGCTTTCCATTTTTTTCCTTCTTAAATATGAATCTGTACAAATTACATACCCAAACTTATACTTTTGTTCATCATGGTATTAATATGGGTATGGTACATGTTGGAAATATATTATATCCTTCATTTCTTTTGGCTTCTTTGGCAGAATGATGGCAGCTTTCAAGTCGAGCCCCGGCTTGCTTTTCTTGAAGGCGCTCGAGATGTTGCTGTTCTGGCTGCAATGCTCGAATCTGGTGAGAAGCAAGGTGTACCGGTCCAAGTAAAAAAGATATAGCGTCACGTTTTCAGGTTACCATCCCTACACGTTAGCAACACAGATTATTGTTTTCGACAAAAGAACACTTGCCAAAGTTAAATTGCGAATAAGTTTGCAGCGAGGATCTTTTTCACCTAAAGTTAATATTTGTATAGGTGATTGGTGTCATCCTTTGAGATGGAATGATTGTAAACAATAAACAGTTCTGAATCCTGTAAGTTTCTTATTATGCCTTAATGCAATTATAAGTTCTTTGAAGAAGATGAAGAAATTTGGCAAATTGGCTGGGAGAAAATGACGTGGATTATCAACCAACCATTTTTACATATAACATTAACTTCAATTTACTATTCATTCAATCACGTAATTTTACCTAACCGTCACTTCACATCATATCTCTCCTGTTTTTACATCAAATCAACTTTATTTTTTTTGTATTATTTTAATGTAAACTCAAAATTCTAGTAACAACGAACTATATCACTTTTTTAAAAATTAACTTTGGTTAACAAAAAAAAAAAAAACTCGTTTTGACTATATATCCCTCCCTATATTTTAATTCAAAACGTGTTGAGCCTAAGTGGCAGATTCTCACGCTTCGGATGCTGACATAACGAAAATCTATGCTTCGTGATGTTTTTACATTATTTTGCTCTGGAGTTAGGTTTTGGTATCAGACATAAATAACTTTTATCATATATTTCTTAACTCAACACCCGTGTTGTACACGGGTATTGTACTAGTATATATTGATATCCAAACTCTTATTTCTAACTCTTGGTTTTTTTTTATTTTTCCTTTTTGGTTTTATTTTTTGAAAAAAAGTGAAATTCCAGAGGAGTTAACAACATAGGAAAAGAACGAGAAACAGTCAATAGACAGAGAAACTGGAACTGCAAATACTAATAGTGATGAGTCATTTGCATGTGGGTGTTCATTAGGTACAACAAACCAAATCAGCTTACCTCAAAAGTATCAAAATCATTAGTTTTTACCCAGTTTGAATGAATCACTTGATGATACTGCAAAGATTCATAATACCAACTCCCAACGTTTTACAACTCTCACTAATACAACTCTCAGCTGATTATATTCAAATACAGTTGATCAACCCTAAACCACCCTCTCATCACTCATCTTCACCCCTTAGGGCCAAAATTACCAGTCATACACAAGTACCCCCCAAAAAATATTAGAAAA
>CACSLK010000214.1:27210-37513 GCA_902706635.1 Striga hermonthica
CTATGTACGTGTTGTCCGGGCCAAGGACCTCCCAGCCCGAGATGTCAGGGGATCGTGCAGCCCTTACGTTGAAGTTCGACTCGGCAACTACCGGGGCATCACGAAACACTTCGAGAAAAGACACGACCCGGAATGGAACCTCGTTTTTGCCTTCCCCCACAACCAGCTCCAAGCTTCCTTTTTCGAGATTGTCGTCAAGGACAAGGACCTCGTCCTGGACGACTTCCTTGGGAGGGTAACGTTCGACCTGGCCGACGTCCCGAGGCGGGTCCCGCCCGACAGCGAGCTGGCCCCCCAGTGGTACAAGCTGGAGGACAAGAAAGGTGGATGTTTGAAAAAAGGCGAGGTCATGGTGGCCGTGTGGCGGGGCACGCAGGCCGACGAGGCCTTTGCCAACGCGTGGCACTCGGATGCGGCCGCTGTTGGGGGAGACGCCGTCTCGAAGATTCGCGGAAAAGTTTACATTTCCCCTCGGCTTTGGTATCTAAGAGTCAACGTGATTCAGTGCCAGGATTTGATCCCAGGGGATAAAAACCGAGCACCTGAGGCGTGCGTGCGGGTTGTCCTCGGAAATCAGGTGTTGCGGACAAAGGTGTCGTCGGTTAAGAGTGTGAACCCATTCTGGAACGAGGATCTGGTGTTTGTGGCTGCCGAGCCATTCGAGGAGCCGCTAGTTGTTGCTGTTGAGGATAGGGTGGCCCCCGGAAAGGACGAGGCCCTCGGACAGTGCATGCTGCCGCTCGCTGCTGTGGCCAGGCGGCTTGACGACAAGCCTGTCCCTGCCAGGTGGCACAACCTGGAGAAGCATGCGGGTCCCGAGAGCCAGAACAGGAAGGAGACAAAATTTTCGAGCAAGATCCTGCTGAGGGTGAGCCTGGACGGCGGTTACCATGTCCTGGACGAGTCGACTCACTACAGCAGCGACTACCGTCCGAGCTCGAGGATGCTCTGGAAATCGAGCATTGGGGTTCTCGAGCTTGGGATTATTAGCGCAGCTGGGTTGTCGCCGATGAAAATAAAGGAAGGGCGCGGGACGACGGATGCATTCTGTGTTGCCAAGTACGGGCCGAAGTGGGTCCGGACGAGGACAGTCATCGACAGTGGGTACCCCAGGTGGAACGAGCAGTACACGTGGGAGGTTCACGACCCGTGCACGGTTGTCACAGTCGGGGTTTACGACAACGGCTATTTGCAGGGCGGGAAAGACTCGTGCGTCGGGAAGGTCAGGATCCGTCTCTCGACCCTCGAGACCGATCGGGTGTACACGCACTCGTATCCGCTGGTTGTGCTGACGCCATCGGGTGTGAAGAAGCGAGGGGAAATCCAGCTGGCAGTGAGGTGCTCGTGCATTTCATACCTCAACATGCTGCATAAGTACGGCCAGCCGTTGCTCCCAAAGATGCACTACTCGCACCCGCTCTCGGTGGCCCAGCTCGAGTCCCTCAGGTATCACGCGATTCAAATAGTCTCGTCCAGGCTGGGCCGAGCCGAGCCCCAGTTGAAGAAGGAGGTCGTTGAGTCCATGCTCGACTTCGGGTCACACATGTGGAGCGTGCGCAAGGCGAGGGCGAATTTCTTGAGGATCACGAGCGTCTTGGGCGGGGCCCACGCGGCCGCCAGGTGGTTCAACCATATCTGCCGGTGGAGGAATCCGGCGGCCACTGTCCTCGTCCACGTGCTCCTCGTGATTCTCGTCATCTTCCCAGAGCTTGTGTTCCCGACCTTCTTTCTCTACCTCGGCTTCGTTGGGATTTGGAACTACCGGTGGAGGTCCCGGCACCCGCCCCACGTGGACGTACGGCTGTCAGGAGCGGACTCCGTGGGCCCAGACGAGCTGGACGAGGAGTTGGACACGTTCCCGACGTCGAGGTCGGGGGACGTGGTGCGGATGAGGTACGATCGGCTGAGGAGCGTCGGGGGGAGGGTGCAGGCTGTGGCCGGTGACATGGCGACGCAGGGGGAGAGGGTCGGGTCGCTGCTCAGCTGGCGGGACCCGCGGGCGTCGGCGCTGTTCGTCGTGTTCTGTTTCCTTGCGGCAGTGGTGACGTATGTGACGCCGGGTCGGTTGGTGGTGCTGGCGCTGGGGTTTTACGTGCTGAGGCATCCGAAGCTGAGAAGTAAGGTACCGTGGTCGGGTGCTAATTTCTTCAGGCGGCTGCCGGCCATGACTGATCTCATGCTGTAAATTTTGACTGTAAAATCTCACCCCAACTTAGCCACAAGTAAGCACCATAACATGCTAATTATAAAATTCACTTCTTTTAATATACATTGGAGTTTATCTCGTAAAAATTTTAGGAAACTTTTCCAAAAAAATTATTAAATTTTTTATACTTATTATTTAATTTTGTTAACAATCAATTGGATTTTCAGTCTTCAAACATAATCTATAATCAACTATAATCCCAAATTCAATTATAAAATATTAGCAAATTTATCTAGCTTGTTATTAGTTAAGCTAGTAAGCATCCTCTGCCATGCACCGTAGAGTATGATAAGTATTAAATTTTTTATAAAAGTATTATTTTTTATATATAATGATAAGTATTAAATTTATATTAATATAATTTATTAATGTAATTAATTTATAAATATATTAATAAAATTTAAATAAATATTCTGACATGTAACCATTTTATTCAACTTTCAGAATTTATCCGGCCTCATAATAATTAAAAATAAAATCATATAAATACGTTTTTATGACAATAATAAATATATTAAAATTATTTGTTGCTTGTAAATAGATAGTTTTTCATTATGTGGTAGATTATATGGAAGTTAAGATAAAATGAAACGTATCCAAAAAAAATCTATATGCGATATTTTCTTTTAGTTGTTAATTTTTTTTTTTTTCAAAAACACATTTAGATAGGATATTTTAAAAATTTCCAAAAATACTACTATGTTTGTTGTTTAGTAAATAATTAGGCGGGCTAATTATTTTTTAGTTACTATTTTAAAGTTTTTGGATTGTTTCTTTGTATAATAATAGATATTCACGAAAAGCCAAATAAATTTCAAATAAAATGGTATGCATGATTTATTTACATACTAAGTCTCGAGCACCCAACAAAACTTTAATTTATAAACAATTTTTAAATAATAACAAAATTCTTTATAGATGTAACCGGATTTGAATCGAATTGTCATACAAAATTTGTACTATAAATAATTAATTAAAATATGTAACATAAGAATTTTAAAGCATGTATTTCGGTAACTCACAAGCCTCTCACAAAAATCATTAATCACGTTTCTTTCTAAAAGCATGTATTTCAAGTGTTTAGCTTGATATTAAACTCTTAATCACGTTTTGAAATAATAAACTAATTGAAAGTATAAATCTATTAATTTGCAAAGCACATATTTCGGTAATTGAAAGCACTTATTTCGGTTTCTTTTGGTTTTATCAAAGTGTCTATATATAGTATGTCAAATGAGTTAGAGTAAATTGTACTTTTGTACCCAAACTAAAGTTCATTTAGGAATCAGTACCCACTTTTTAATAGTTGCAAAATAAATACCCAAACTTTTATTCCGTTTGCGACATTAGTACCCGGCGTTAGTTGTCCGTCAAAAGGCCGTTACTCGTCACTGTTAGCTGTTAAAATGAAGGGAAATGTGTTTTTTTTTTTTTGCGCGCCTGTTGTACTCTATATATATGGCTTAATGTAGCCATATTTTTCCATAAAAAATCGCAGCTTTCAACAGAAATTAGGAAAAATCCGAAAAAAAAATGAGAAGTAATTCTAGCAGTTCTTCTTCTTGGAATAATAACTTTCCTGTCCAAAAATGTTGGTGTCCTTTTGGTGAACAACTCCCATTGAAGACATCATGGACAAAAACCAATCCCGGAAGAAGATATTGGGCATGTCCAAAATACGGGGTATTATTTTCGATTTTTCTTTTTTATCATATTCATAAAAAAATTATGATTGTATTATTCTCTCTTGCAGTAAATTGAATATTGTGGATTTTACAAGTGGTTGGATCCGGAAATATGTGCTCGTTCCAAACAAATAATACCCGGACTGCTTTCAAAAATCAACAAGCTTGAGGATGAGGTCAATGACTTCATGATAAGACAAGGAAAATTGGAAGCTGATTTGAGGAAAGCCAATAGCAAGAATAAGAGTTTGGAAAAACAACTAACTGCATTGAAAAATGAAAAGAAAAATTCCATTGTAAAAGTAGGAGTTTTTTTTTTCTACTTGTAGTAATTGTGTTCTATGTACTAAGTAGCAAAAATTAGCAATTAGCAAATGCAACTTATGTAATCAGCATTTTCCAAGTCAATGAAAGCAGCATTTTCATTTTCCAACATATGTATCCCATTACAAATTACTTAATCAAATGCAATATTATCCTCTGTCTGAACTCAATCAAAGAAAATGAACTCAATCAACATTATCTTGACAATCCATTATAAATAGAAATCCACAGTCAATCACCACAAAAATACATTCCACAGCCTTGTTCAAACCACAATCCATCATAAAAATCCATCATCATAAATAGAAGTCCACAGTCAAGCCAGAATTATCAAAGATATCATTATCCCATCACAACACAATTAAAACAAAATAAATCCAAATAGTCAAACAACATACTTTCAGAATAAGCCAACACAAATCCAGAGTTACTTGTTTGCAGCCTTGTCCTTACCAGGAGCTGCCCTATTCCTTGGCCTCAAAGCAGCTCTGATGTTGGAGACTGTTATGTAATTCACACCTCCTTTCACCACAACAGGACAAGTGACTCCCTCAGATTGAGTGACCTGCATTTGTACAAGTCATTAAGGAATTATATTGCACAAAGAACTCAAAATCCAATCCAACTAAAATAAAGTTTTCACTTCTATAACACAATAACTCACATTCACAGTCTGTCCTTGATCCTCATTGCCATTTCCATCCAACTGACTGCTTTTTCTCTTCCTTGTTGTTCTTGTCTTTTCCTGAGACTATAAAAATAGACAAAATAAATTTGACAAGTTTAAATCAAAACACAAAGTAAAAAACATAGTAAATGAGGATGATGTACAATTAAAAAAGAAGATAAAAAGGGTAAATTACCCTATTTTTGCTAGCTTCAGCATCATTGTTGTTGTTTGCAGTTGTTGGTGCAAGTGACTGACTTGAGAAAACATTGTCAGTAGCTGGTGGAGGCTGAGATTCACTCACTAGGATCTCCTCTTGTTCTTCATTTTGGTCGGCCTTCTTATGCTTTCTAGTATTGTGGCCATGTTCTCCACAAACTCTGCATGTCACACTCCTTTGGTGCTTTTTCAATCTCAGGGGATTATGAGGCAATGCACTTGGTGGCTCAGTTGGATTTCTTCTCCTTGCCTTCTTAGGTCTTCCAGGTCTCTTCACAATTGCAGGAAGGATAGGTGGGGGAAGCTCAACATTATGCCACAAATCAGGACCATTTATCCTTAATATTGGCAGTTCATATGCCTTTCTATATGTTTCAACAGAGTACAAATGATCAACATACCACCCTGGTTCTTCTTTTCTACACCAAATGGCAGAAATAGCATGCTTACATGGGAGCCCAGTCCATTCCCACTTCCTACAAGAACAAGATCTTCCAAGAACATCAATAGTGTGATGTTCAAAAGGCCCCATGATTTGAAAATTCCATTCATCAGACCTCATAGGAATGAGTTCTCCTGTCTTCTTCATGTTCCCATCCAAAATCATTTTTATCCTAGGACAGATACAACCATCCCATTTCTTTGCTTGCTCCCTGTTGGTATGCATCCTTGCCATCATGATGTTTCTCACTGTATCAAGCAGCCCAATGATGTTTTTTTTCTAGCAGGCAGAATAAGTGAATTAAATCTCACACACATGTTATTGGTCAATATATCACATTTAGGTGTTAAACTAATGTGAGATCTTGACCAGTGATTTGGAGGCTTCTTCACTATCCACTCATAAGCCTTAGGATCAACAGACTTTAATTTATCCATTCTTGCTTTGAACTCTTCCACCCTAGTACATCTTGCAGCAGCCCACAGTTCCTTTTTTATTGCCAAACCTAAAAAACCATCCTTCTTCATGTTGCTATGAAGGTGCTGAACACAAAATCTATTTTCTGCCTCTGGGAACAAACTCTCAAAAGCTGGTATTAGTCCCTTCTGTTTATCACTCATGAAGGTCCACATCTCAGCCTCACTTATGCCAATATCATCCCGCAACAGAGATATAAACCAAAGCCATGAATCTTTGGTTTCAGCTTCTACAACTGCCCATGCTATTGGAAACATGTTGTTGTTGGGATCAATCCCACAAGCAGTCAACAACTGACCCCCATAGCACCCCTTCAAAAAACACCCATCAACCCCAACCACTTTTCTACAAGCTTTGAAACCCTCCTTACAAGCTTTAAAACACACATAAAACCTATGAAACTGATTGACCACACCCCCATTTTCAATTAATTTGAGGACCACAGTTGACCCAGGATTAGACCTCAGTAACTCAGCACAATAATCCCTCAACTTACTATATTGTTCTTTCACATCACCCTCAAGAAGCCTTCTGGCAGCAATTCTGGCCCTATAAGCTTGATGTTTGGAGATTTTGCCTTCAATTTAGAACACACATGTTCCCTAAACCCTGTTATTTGTATCTTAGGATTTTTTTTGACTTCTTTCATAAAATGTTTACCCACCCAAGTTGACTTTATAGTAGAATTATTATAGCTCCAAGCACAGTTAGTGTGTGTTCATCATTGAACACCTTAACTTGCCAAGTACTGCCATGTTGCATTGGAGCAACATATGCTTTTCATTCACAACCTTCAGTCTTGCACCTTGCCCTAAGCCTTCTGTTGTCATTCCTATCAAAGAAAATTGACTTCCCAGCCCTAAAGCAGTAAGTCTCAATGGCAGACTTTGCCTCTGCTTTGGAACTAAAAACCAGTCCTAATTTAAGGGCTGGCTTCCTACTATCTGTAGTAGGGTTGTACTTGGGGTACTTTGGCATGCACAAGTCATCTTCATCAGAACCAACCAAACTCTCAAGCTCATCACTACTATTGACTGGTTCTAATGTGTCCCCTTCTAATCTAGAACTAACTTCATCTCCCAACATGTTTTTCAGAGGGTGGGAACTCTTACCTAAGCCAACAAACTCAACATCATGATCAACATATTTCTCAAACAACCTATCATCCTCCATCATGTCATACTCAGAATCAATTAACACATCACTATCATCACTGTCACTATGACCATCACTATTATGTTCTACAATTGGATCAGGGTGTCCTTCTGTTTGTGGTTTTGTTGTGTTAATGTCATCAAGAAAGGAAAAATCAAGAACAGGTTCTTCATCTTCATGCAAAGTAGAAGGTAAACTAGAAGGCAAACTAGAAGGCTGCATAGGTTGTGGATGGTTTAAATGTTCAATGTAAATGAGAACCTTAATTAAGAGGAATAAACTTCATAATATCAAGCACATCAGAATCACTGGACAAGATTTTTGCTCCCCTATACAATGAACGACCATATTGATGCCAAAACCTAATATTTTGCTCCTCATAACCTAATTGTTTGGCAAAATCATTCATTTCAATAAGACCCAACATGTCCCCATCAACACCATCAAAATAATCTACAAAACCCCCTCTGTAATACCTTGACAAGCTTTCAATCATCTCCCCTCCATGGAAAAATTTCAATGTGAACTTCGTATCCTCATCTGGGCAACATAAAAAAATAAAATTAAAACCTTATTTTCAAGCAGTGTTAAAGCAAAATCGAGCATATTACATGACTTTAAGTAGTGTTAAAGCAAAATTTACATGAAACATACCGTATACTGGAGTTCTTTTCGTATCTGCTCGATCTCTTTTCGCCATAGAATCGATTTGGAATTTCAATAATCAGGTGGGATTTGAAATACACAGGCGGCAATTACTGGACTTTACTTGCAAATTAAAGATTCAAGCTACAATTTGAGGAATCGCGTTGATTTTTGAAGAGTCGGGCTTCAATTTGAGTAATCGAGCTGAACATTGGAGAAAACAAGCAGCAATTAGAAGAATTCAGTTGGAAATTCTAAAATCGGGCTTCGATTTGAGGGTTCGATTATCATTTTGATGAATGAATTGAAAAAAATTGAAAAGTTAGGATTTTTTTTTTCAGTAACGCGAAAAATTGGGGAAAAAATGAAGGCATTCAAACCCTAACTGTGATGTTAGTCAAAATCGTTAACGACTAACGGCCTTTTGACGGACAACTAACGCCGGGTACTAACGTCGCAAACGGAATAAAAGTTGGGGTATTCATTTTGCAACTATTAAAAAGTGGATACTGATTCCAAAATGAACTTTAGTTTGGGTACCAAAAGTGCAATTTACCCAATGAATTATTTATTTGGTCAAAAGTTACTATAAATGATTTAAACAACAACCTTTTTATATACAGATAGATGTACCAAATATATCTTAAAATTGGATTAAAAAAAATCCAACTAGATCATAATCGCTTTGTGAGTTATATAATACAAAATATTTGGATTTAGATGATAAAATATGACCGACTTGTAAACCTAGTTCATATTTTTAGTATATATCATATATGTGTTAGAGTAGTGCCCGACGTTCCAATTTGATTGGATCTTATTCGACTTGCAAAGACAATTTATTGGAATTTATATTATTTTGAGGCATTGTTTTATCTTATGTCATTGCATTTATCATATATTTCCACATATGATAAAGTCTTTAGATCATTATTAGCTTTGAGACATGATTGTGCATTTGATGGCAATCATGGAACACTTCTTTAAAGTTGTGATCTTAAATAAGTTCCAAGTCAATGGGTTTATCGAGACAGGACATTGAATAACCCCGTAAGACTTGTGCATATGATGCATGCTCGTCGGACGAAGATGTATCATTCCATCAAAATTAGCATGAGGATGCAAATGCATATATGTGAGTGCTTGTTGGGGAACAAGTCACTGAACATGTCCCCATGAAAATTCTTAGCTGGAAGTTTTTAATTGTCGAATAAGAATTGTCATTTTGCAAAAGTACATGACTGATCCTCTGACTTGAGGCACGATAGTAATCTTGTGCATGTTGTGCTTTACTTTGATTTATCCTTTGATTGTTGGATAATCATAAAAGAGATATTTTGAGTACTGCATCAATGCGTATGGAGGTTTGTCTGTGGCCAACATAGAATTCGACACTTATGTAGATAAGTGAATTTCCTATGTTTTTCATAGTTTGTGATTCAAAAATCTTGGCCAAGGCAGGATGAATGTGGATTCATAAAGGAATCACTAAACTTGAAATGGAATCATAGTTATTAAATCAGTTGGGTTTCAACTTATAAATCCATGCCAAAGATTAATCGGAAAATTAGTTGTCGAAAGGATTTTACATGTATGCACTTACAATTGAAAAGGTTTGTTTGCTATTTCACTTAACAATAGATAATCATGCTACTTGTTAGGTGTCGTTTCAATCTTGGGCGTTGGTTCTCTACGGTCAAGATGATCCAATGGTCAGATTTAAAAATATGTTGTGGGCGGTTCCAAGTGGGCCGATTCGAACCCGGAACGAGACCCAGAACCGTATTTTTTAATAATAATAATAAATAAAATCTGATGTTGAATATCCAATGGTTAAAAAAGATCCAACGACCCAAATTTAATTTGTACCCGTCAATGGTTCCAAAATAGTCATACCTGAAAATAAAACAAAATAAAATAATAATTAGCTGGCCTATATATATATATATGTGTGTGTGTGTGTGTGTGTGTGTGTGTGTGGACCTACACTGGTCCGTGGAAAACCACATGTCGACTCAAGGCCTGTGGTGAACGAGCCGATTCAGGGCTGGTTACGGGCCGACTCGGCCAGTGGCCATGTCGGTTGGGATAATTTCATTTTTTAGGTAGTATAAATAAATAAAAAATAAATAAAATATTTAATTATAATTTTATGCCTCATCTAGGCGCTAGTCGGACGGATAACAAGTGTCTAACAAGAACAATGCTCCATAATGTGCCTGAGATGTAGATCCATGAATCGGCTGAGAAAGAGCTTTGTTCGTCCCAAGGCATTTGATGACCTGCAAAACAAGTGTCGGGGTGGTTCCTAACGTGAGCACTCTGACACTCAAACTAGTACAGATAAAGAAGATGTATGGGCGGCGTGTAGATGTATGTGTATTAGAGAGTTAGAGAATGTAGAGTGTTTACAATTATACCTCCAGGGGCGAAACCATTAAGGCCGTCGGAGAGGCGCCGGCCCTTCCAAAAAAAAAAAAAAA
>CACSLK010000214.1:101628-125235 GCA_902706635.1 Striga hermonthica
GTATAGAATGTGTATGAGTAATTTTTTTATAGTTTCATGCATTTTTTTGGCAAATTTAATATAATGTATATTAATAAGTGTATTTATTCTGTTACATAACTTTGTGCTTTTTATTTATTGATGTAATGAATTTTTTTTTAATATTAAAATAGTACCATTTGAATAAAAATTTACCATTATTTTTTAGCATAATAATCTAAATAAATAAAATATTTTTTTATATAAAATAAATAAAATATATTTTTATTAAATATACATATACCAATTTATATTAAATAAAAAAATAATATATTTGATGTAGAGTAAAAAATAGAGATAAGGGCTGGAGATGAATATTCAACTCTACTCTATAGTAGAGTAAAGTTCGCACTAGAGTAAAGATAAGGGCTGCAGATGACCTTATAGGTTGACTCTAGGTTGCCGTCGGCTTGTACGTGTAGTCCTCCCTACTAGGGTCAGCTATTCAACTTATCGGCCGTGGACTATTTTATTCGGCTGCGTAGCTGTTCTCTAATCTTGTTTTATGTTGTGAATATATGTGATTCCTATAGTTAAAAAATACAATTATGCTAGTGGAAGTTCTTTAAACAAGATGACAATACATGGAGGTTATATTAATTTATGGTAAAGTTAATTCATGTCACTTGGCTCTATAGCAAAATCAACACCCACTATATGGAACTTTCACATTTATATAACTTTTTAGATACTTGATTTGATGGCTGGATAAAAGTTATTTGAGCTTTTTAACTGCCCCCACTAGTGTATATTTGTTGCCACAACAAAAATACTACTAATATAATATATAGTTCTGTTAATTCAAAATAGAGCAACATGTACCCAAGAGCGCTTGGATGAGATGGTTTGGGTCTCTTCCAGCTTAACCAGTGGTCTCGTGTTCGAGTCCTGGGAATGCAACAGTGTTAAAACTCTTGAGGGAGAGCTTTGCCGCCCTTGTGGTCCTACCCGGCTCGATTCCGGATTAGTCGGTTCTCTAGTGGATCCGGAAACCGGAAGGTCCCTGTACCAAAAAAAAAAAAAATAGAGCAACATGTGGTATTTATTTTGTCATTCATTCCTATAAGGGCAACTTTAACGGAGGTTTATTCTCAGGTTTATAAACCCACTACTGCAGGTTTTACTACTAAAGAAGATAACAAGGTTTAAAGGTTTACATTTTTAAACCAGGTTTGCAAATTCAAACTTATCCTAAACCTCAATAAAAAAAACCTTGTAAAATAAATTAAACAATTAAAGAATGGCGCGTTGCTTTCACACAAATGTAAAATAAACGGAAGTTTGTTTCCCACGCCCCAAATATGTTGTGAAGAGTGTGGCCCCACGTCTGAAGCCCAACTGCAATGACATTTATTTGTGTTTTTATTTATTTATTTATTTATTTTTAATTAATTTATTGACACACCTACAAAATTTGGACTTTTCTTTATATATTTTTATTTTTTTCTGTCATTTTAAAAATGCCGCCCAACTGCTATGATATTTTTTTTCTCATTTTTCTAATCAATTTATTGGCACATTATTTGAACTTTCTTTATGTTTTTTTTTTAAAAAAAATTTGTAATCTATTTTAGTTTTAGTGTATAGGGAAAATAAAAGCTGATAAATATGCATTGTATTCTAAAAACAAAAATTAGTGGTGCAATATTATAAAAGAAATATGAGTAAATAAAAGTTGCAGTAATAGTTTTAATATATTAATAAAAATATAAGGGTATAATATTAATTAAAAACTAGTTATCATCCTGTGCACATGCACAGATGTACATAAAATATTGTAAGTAATATGTGTGAATTTAATATTAAAATTATAGATGATAAACATATCACATTTTCAAAATATGTGAATTTAATATTAAAATTCTAGATAAAGGACATACCAAATTTTTAAGATTTAATCATTAGTAAAAATAAAATTATATTTATATAAATTATTTGAGTACATATGAATCAGTATATTGATTAAAAAAATTGTGGGTAATGTAATTTTTATAATTTGGAGGGATCATGATCAAATAATTTACTTGAAAACTTTATTATTATTATTATTATTATTATTATTATTATTATTATTATTATTATTATTATTATTATTATAATAATAATTATTATTTTTTCTATTCTTATTTGAATTTAATTTTTTTTTACTATACTATTAAAACTATTTACTAATTGTTTCTAAAGAAAATTATTTCATGAAATACAAAATTAAAATAATAATAATAATAATAATAACATCATACATAAAACCTAATTAAGAGTAATCATGTATTTATAAAACTTAACTAATAAAACTTCATTTATTTTTCCTCCAAAAGAAGTTACAAAAATTTGTCATTCATATTTTGTCTTTTACATTAATACACCCTATTAAGTGTAATCATGTATATTTTTGCTATTATATTATATAATAGTTAATGCTATTACAACTCATAATATTTCACACTAAATATAAATTACATAAGTATAAACAATTTTATTATTTTAAGATATTTATTATTATTATTATTATTATTATTATTATTATTATTATTATTATTATTATTATTATTATTATTATTATTATTATAGTAGTTAATGCTATTTTTTTGCTATTATATTATATAATAGTTAATGCTATTAATTTTTTACATGATTACACTTAATATGGGTGTATTAATGTGAAAGGCAAAATATAAATGACAAATTTTGTAACTTCTTCTGGAGGAAAAATAAATGAGGTTTTATTAATTAGGTTTTATTTATGAGGTTTTATTTAATGATTAGCTAGCAATTATATATATAGATAAGTTAGAAAGATGTGGGACCCATAAAAGAGAGGTTTATGAGATTTATTGTTATTTGAGGTTTATGGGTGTAGGAATAAGGATGAAGTTTTCGATGATGTAGCGTGTTTGAAAAGTGTAAAAAGAGGTTTATGGAGTTTGTTGATTAAAGATGCTCTAATTATGTTGTCAAATAATAATTCATGGAAGCCTATAATCAGAAGAAGGAACCTATTGTTGTCTCTATTTTCCTTTTATTTTCTTCTCCTTTTGTTTATTTGGTTGCAAAATGACAAAGATTTGGTTCTTTGGAAAAGCAAATAGACGAAGGCTGTCTGTCTATATATCTTTCAATATTTTTTTATATGGTGAATTGTCATGTCTTAATTGTATCGTATAGTGCAAAAGTAGATTCCTATATATTTTTCATTGATATTATACTATTGTCTCGTGAAGCTGATCAAATCTTTTTTTTTTCTGGAAGAAAAAAAAAAACCAAACCGAAATTTTCGGTTTCGGTGCGGTTCGGTTTTCGGTTAACTGAAATTAAACAATATAACCACCAATTAATGTTATGTAAGTAAAACTATAAAAATTAAGGTGATATTTTATTAAAAATAATAAAAAAGTGACATTTTATGACATTCGGTGCGGCTCGGTTAAAACTGCACCATTCTGACAGAAAACCGAACCGCACCGAAATACTTGCGGTTTTTCAAAATCCAAACCGCACCGATAACCGAACTTACCAAAAACCGAACCGAACCGCACCGAATAACTCGGTTTCGTGCAGTTTTTCGGTTTCGGCTCGATTTTGCTCACCCTTAGATATGACATTTACAACCAATTACATCTTAGCTGGAGCAATTCATGTCAAACAATGGATTTCTTGAAAAGTTATCTTTTTAAGGCCCAAAGAAAGTAAGCCCATTTTCTTCTGTTTGTCCCTTCATTTGTGGTTTGGGTTAGTTTGGGGAACCCATGTCATGAAACTGTCCAAAGCCCAATCTATAGGGGTATTAGACCTGAAAAAACAAATCTCTAATAAAGTATACATAAAAAAAAAATTATTTTAGTCCTGCTAAAACATTTTTTACAAGTGCTATATGTGTTTTTGGACTATATTATGTATAATTTATTTCACTTTTTCTTTTTTTCATAATGCAATAATATTAACTTGATGAACTTCTATAATTTCTTATCTCTCTTACATCTCAACCGTGCAACCATCTGTAATAATACACACGCGTATGATCAAGATGTACGAGAACTTACAAATTGTGAATGCTAATGAAATTCAGGTTAAACTTAAAAAAATACTCCCTCTTATTTATAATAAGTATCGTTTTGAAAAGTTGCACAGTTATTAAGAATATTATTTTGATAATAATAATCTTCATTAATGAGGATAGAGATGAATATTTTTTTTAAAAAAAAAGATAAATAGTGAATATGAAAAGATGTAGTGTATTTATTAGCTAGATAATAGTATTAATGAAAAAATATGTATAAAATATCCAAAACGACATCTATTTTATCAATAGTTGGTAATGCTAAAATAATATCTATATATATATAAAAAGAATTACTATTTTTTAAAAATAGTAGGTCAAATTCTGGTCAAATCTCAATTAGCATTAATTATATTCCATACTTAGTAACTTTTTTTTTATAAAAAAATCAGCATTAAACACTACCCTAAAATTATGGTATTTGTTACTTTTCTTTCAAAAAAATCGTGCTACCTTAAAGAAACAATATTACATACCATAAATTTTTGGCTAAGTAAAGTGTTTTGTTTGGAAACTATTATATTTTAATTAAAACTAATTACGGTTGATTTAATCTTGAAATGGTACAACAATTTTATTTTTTTAATGTGCACCCTAAATTTATATATTTTGTGGATTTAATTTATGTAAATTTCGACTGATGCAAAAGTCAATTTTCTTTCTCTATTTCTATTGAAAAACTGAATAAAATAAAATTAAGAATTTCGAATTAGGCAAAATACTATCACATATATCATTTACTAATTGCAATAAATCAATTGTTCATTATAAAAATCGGATTGCATAGTCGGCATGACAATTTTGTAAAAGTCAAAATTCTTTTATTTTTTTATTAAAAAAATCTGTTTACCATACAATCGAGAATTTTGAATTAGACAAAACACTATTACATGTATCTTTACCTAATTACAGCCGATCATGTTTATTAAAAAAAATCGGATTACATAATAATTGGGCCATATTTCAAATTAAAATTTAAAAATCTATTATCATTTCATTACTACTTTCTTTAATTCTGACTTTTTTAAAACATAAAACAAAGTCATATAATATTAATTTGAAATTTAAAATGAAATCGGACTGTAAAATCCTAAAAATTTGGGTTTTGTTTAATTATCTAGAATACAAATTTGAAATTGATTGAATACACTTACAAAATAAATAATGATTTCATACACTTACTAAATATCGTATATTTTCTGCTAAATAATTTAATCGATTTATTTAAGACTATCTACAATCTTAATATAATTTGTGGCGATTGACGATGTACCAAAAGACCAAACAAATAACTTTGTGTACAATGATGTGTTTAATAATATATAACGTTACATTGTGTTTCATTTCAATATATGTATTTTACGTTCTTCCAATCATACTTTTGCAAAGAAGTCGAGGATATGTTAATTGACTTAAAAAAAAAGAAGTCGGCTTTATTGAAAAAATCGAAGAAAAAGTCCTTTCGTTAGAAGTTAGAAAAAAGCTGCTCATAAAAAAGAATAGGAAATTTGTTATTGGGATAGGTGAATTCTTATAGATCCATCCCCCCAAGGAACCGGACATGATAATTTTTTATCATCCGGCTCGAGCAAGACTCAAAAGAACCAAATGAATCCAGAAAAAATATATGTGTTAGTTATATCTACACATATATGAATGATTTAATGCAAGAAAAGTCGGACTCCTTTTCCGAAATTGCAATTATCCATTGCAAAGACTCCAAATTTAACTGCTTACCTTAATAAAACTAGCTCGTGCATCGCACGGGTACCACACTAGTTTAAAAAGAATAGGAGGTAATATAATTTACAAAGTCAAAAAATGACTAGACGTTGTAAAACATGGTTCACTATAAGCCAAAGAGTCGCGGAGCATACTCTTTTCTGATTCACTAGGATGAAAAATAAATAAATAGAAATTGTTGTAATATAGATTGACAATATGTAAAATCTATGTAAAATAGACAAAGATAGAAAAAGTAGAAGAAGAAGAGAATAAGAGAGAAGAGATACGCCGTCAAAAACCATCATCTTATTCATTCACTTGAGCCCTATATATAAGGGAATATAATGTACATGAGTAAATACCTAATGGGCTCCTGGCCCATGCCTACAAATCCTATATCTAGATAATGTCCACAACTTAATATTTACAACACTCCCCCTTGTACATTACCGCATCATGTCCATGCCTCGTTAAAAACCACGCTACAAAACCCAGTGGAAAAAAAATAGTCGAGGAAAAGAGTACATGACACATGCAAATTTATGTGTTACACTTGTTGTCTCGTTAAAAACCTTACTAAGTAAAACCCAATGGGAAAAAACTTAGTCAAGAGAAAAAGAGTACAACACCGGCCAACAGGGCCTAATCTTCAGGATTATAATTAACCTTCCGGGTTCGATCTTCGAGATTTATTTATCGCTCCCCCTGAAGGGAAAACCTGTTTAGTTACATTCATAATTATATGTTGCTCCCCCTTAATGTAAGAGTTTCTAGCATAAAATCGTCATTTGTTGCTCTTCCGGAGTTAATATAGATTCAAAAAATATCAACAAATGTATTTTTATAATTTATTTGTGTAACACAAACCAAGTTATCTTCAAGATAAATATGGAGAAATTTCAATAACCAATGGTAAAGATTTAATACCATTTGAGAGGTATATAACCAATTGAGGACCCATCCTTCGGGGATCAATTATATAATTGATATTCCTATCCACCAATATCATATATCAAGTCCAAAGATAACTCAACATACATGAAAACATAATGGGATATCTCAAATTTATCATAATATCTCTTTAAGAAGAGAAATAGTAAATCTTGCTAACAAATTCATCGTAAATGCAGTATCAGGCCTGATGCAGTTTGCGAGATAAAAGTTCAGCAAAATTGCGCTTGATAAATAAACTTCATGTCGTTTGTGGACTTTAAGTCCATTTGAACTCCAGGTCCTATAATATGCTCATTTGTTTCTTTGGATCTTTGTCAAATGCCAAATATTTGACACTCATTGGTGTTACAATTTTACATCTCTAAAAGAGATTCAAGTAAATTGGTTGGGTCAAAAATATTCCTTCTAGGAGATGCTCGATCTACAAGTCGAGATAATACTCTTTGGTATTCAACCAAAAGTTTCATCCTTACTCCGTCTATAAGCATGAGCTAACTTATTTAATATTTTACATAGTGTTCACCACATAATCTATTTGGTCGAGATGATCATTTTGTATATTATCATTATACACAAGGTTCTACCTTGAATTTCTTATTTTACTTCTTCAGGAAGAATTTAGTTGGTTGTACCACATCTCACCAACAACTTTAAATAATGAAACTATTTATCATTTAATTATCTTTCATCTCGGGTACTCGAGTCCATCCAGGACTTTCACATATGACTCAATAGTCATTGTAATAATGCTGCCATAAATATTAACTTGCGGAATCATTGATAATGAGAGAACTTTTCTAAATAAACATTTGGGTCTCTGCATAAATCCATGAGCATAATCTCGCTATATTTACATCACACCACCACATCACATGTTTCATATAAATATTCATTATCCTTCTGGGATATGCTATCCTCCTGGGATATATCGTGTAGCGAGTGAAAGCTCTGCCTCAATTTTTCTTTCTATCTCAATTAGCCTAAGTGCTTCTAGCACTTTCATTATTCTGATCCGGATCATTATATGAGATAGTAAAGAAATCACATAGGCAAGTATGTTGTCGACAACTATGATATTCAACTTATATTTTTCTCTCAACTATATATGCAACTTCTTATTTATTAGCCATATTTATAATCATTTCCCATAATATCTAATTTTGGCCGTTCCGCATTTCCAGTACTATAATGGTTTGATGCACGTGCAAGATGTACTGGATCAACTCTTCAGGAGTTTCTCATAAAAGAGTGTTAATTCTTGAATATACATTTTCCGCGGACTTTCATACATCATATATTTATATCTCCTTATGCTTCTAGCACTAAGGAGTCAATCATTCCCTAGGATATTTGCTTACTTTGTGGTACATCGATATATTTATAAATTGGCCACTCCATTATTATTATAGATTTCACTTGGCAGAAATATAATATGAACTTCAAGTTCAATATTTATTGCGTGGTTTCAACTAATTTATATTTCACATATTTCATGGCATTAATAAACTTATGCTCATATCTCCCCCTAATGCCATGAAATCATCTTCATGTATTATGCAAAACACGTACCAAATAATAAACTGATCCCCATAAGGGCCTCTAGGTATTAAAGATTCAACAATGTATAAAAAATAGCATACCTAGTTTGTAATATAGGCCCATAAAGGTACGAATTGGTGGTGATAAAAAAAATGTAACAATAAATTGCAGATGAGAAATGCTTGATTCTCCACGCATATTAGGGGGAAATTTTCATAAATAATTGCCCAATATGATCCAACTGCTCATGCTAATTATCAATATATAAGTTGGGCATCGAAGTATAATAATCAGTTCTAAGTGAACACTATATGCTTCAGGCACTACAACTATACTTTGCTTGTGAGCCTTTTATTGTAGCTATAAACTATATTATATGCTTCAGGCACCACATATAAATTAACATTATAGCTATCAACAATATAAGTCTGTGGTATGCAGAGCTGATCTAAAATAAAAAAAACCACGAATTGATCCAAAAATCAACGAGATTACTTACTAGATCAATTTGTCAAAGATCCTCGCTAGATAATTCTTATGCAATTATGGTACTGGTCAACAGGACCAATCCTTCAAGGATAACCAAATCTAGGTTGATATTTAAATTCACTAGTGATACTTTTAATTATATAATCCTTCAGGGAAACTCATATCTATAAGTATAAAATTCAAGAGGATATTTGCTCTGCAATTTATGACTATACAAATTGTATACCGTTCATTAGTCAATTAGACTAAAGTTGAAGATATTTAAATTGATGTAGGCTCAATAACTTTGGATCACGTCAATACTCAATACATAAAACAGCGGAACAAAATATGCAACTATTATTTTCAAACTAAATTCATGTCATAAGTGCATATTTTGATAGCTTCACCATATATATTCCAAACAACACACACTATTCACATGTTAAAATTAATCCACATATGCTTCATGAGTAATCAGATGCATGGACAAATTAATAATATATGTGGACATTTTTATTTTATAACTCTTCAGGAGTATGACAATTGAAGTATAAGAGATTTCATTTCATAAGATATATAATATTTTATTTTTTTTGTTCATCATTGTAAATAATTCTTACCCATAGGATAATGTCTGCTACACATATCATACGTGTGTTATCACTATCAAATCTTAACAAGTAATGTGAAGAATGATATGATGCATATCAAACAAGAGATGCTCATATAAGACAATTAAACCAATGAAACATATAGTCATATAGAAGAGAGACAATCTTCTATCAGATATCTTATATGACAATTAGACTTTTATATATGTGCTTCTGGCACTAATACAATCTCAATAAACTACTTTTATATCACTATTCGTAATATATTGTGTCCATGAGTATTGATTTGGTTGGATTTCATTATTCTCATGTATTACTTCAGGAATACAAACTGTTCATAATAGATCATAAAATATTCAATATCATCTTAATTCAGAATTAGTCATCAAGGCTTACTCACAGGGTAGTCATTATTTTATTTTGATACTTGTATTGGTGTTGATCCTGCAGGGAGTATACCAAAACTTTATTTTGAATTTATGGGAGATACTTACGTCGATGATGATCCATCGGGGAGTATATAAAAACATTATCGTTAACTTGTAAAAGATCCTTCAGGAAGTGTATAAGAAATTCGTTGTCTGACTTACAAGCTATCGACAGGTAAAACATTGTTCTAATTATTCTATCCATCAATATTTAATATTAGTGTCCTTCTGGGACTACTAGTATTCAATTGAACCTTATAAATTTGGATAGATAGATACTGCACTATTACAAAGATGATCATAAGTTGAGCTATACAACATAAATAATTTATATCCAATATTTCCATCACTTTTTATATATAATCTTTCTCCCATACAAAATAGGCACATAAACATATCTGCTATTATGATAATGATCATTACATTAATTTACTACATATAATGAGCATCAATTAATTGGCATGATTTGGACATTCAATAACTTACGAAGAATCAACGTAAAGTAAAACAATTTTATGATCATTAACATTAATATTAAAATAAAGCCACCAGCATCATGTAATCATGAGTTTATCCAATGAAATAATTCCAGCAACAACACTTATATATATTTGCGGTACGCAATTCACAGAAGTCGAGAATCCAAAATTAATTCGAATTGATATAACACACGTTCGGAAATAACTCTTGCATCAATTTCACAGAACGAATATAATACTCGTGGCAAGAGAATGATCAGCAAAAGAAAATCTGAGTCATTGATATATTTGGAAGGCACGGATAACAAAATCACATACTCATCATTATCATCCAATAAAGAGGCCATTGGTGTCGAGTAGATCAAACACAATATTAATTAGATCTATTCAATAGCGGAAATACACATTAAATTATTTATTCACATAACTCATACAAAAATCATCAATCTAATCGTTTAGAGATAAATAAATATAATTAAAATTGATAAAACTAATAGATCATTATTGATATTGAATAGATCTTGAATGTTACCTTGACAGAAAAGACAAGATTCTTTACTAGGGCATAAATCAATTCTTGATTGTTACCTTGATTGCCTGGTTATCTTGATGCCATCGTCGTTCGCTTAGTTGGTTAGAGTGCTCGTGTTGTTAACGTGTTGTAATATAGATTGACAATATGTAAAATCTATGTAAAATAGACAAAGATAGAAAAAGTAGAAGAAGAAGAAGAGAATAAGAGAGAAGAGATACGCCGTCAAAAACCATCATCTTATTCATTCACTTGAGCCCTATATATAAGGGAATATAATGTACATGAGTAAATACCTAATGGGCTCCTGGCCCATGCCTACAAATCCTATATCTAGGTAATGTCCACAACTTAATATTTACAACAGAAATAAATTAATAGGTCTTGTACATATAAAAAAATCCGATGTTGCTTTTAAAAAAGGAATGAAAAATTAATTATCAAATAACCACAAATAAATGTAGCTAAGTATAAATAAAAGTTTTATATTCCATGATTTTTCAAGAACATTGAAAAAATTATTATCATCCAATACGACTTATTTTCTTTAGTGAAGGGCCCATTATAGGTTATCAGTGTGAACTTCGGACTCCACTAGTCCAAGAGTAGATACGCCCTCGCGTAGTAGTGAATGTTGTTGGCTGATTACGTTTAGTATGATAAATTTATTAAATACATCATTGAAAAAAAATAAATAAAATGTAGAAAAACTCCTAATGTTGTTGATATGACATTTTTCTGCAGACATAGCGTTCCACGGGCCAAAGACATTGTGTTTTTCTACTGACGCGTTTTTCTGCTTGCATGGTGTTTTTGTGCTGACATGACATTTCACGTGTCAATTAGATATACAAAATTTATGTTGGTCATGGGATTCAAACTTGGGACATGAAAGTTGCATGGTAGCTTTTCTGCTGACATGGTGTTTTTGTTTTGACAGGACATTTCACGTGTCAATTGGATATACAAAAGTTATGCTAGCCATGGGAATCGAACCTGGGACATGAAAGTTGCATGGTAGCTCTGCCACCACCACACCAATCCGAGTTAGTTGATAAATCTAATAACATTTTTTATATATAGACATTACGTATGAATAAATCAAATTAAATTTAAAAGATAATATAAATTATATTAAATTAAATTAATAAAAGATAAAATTATAATAACTTAAATTAAGTTAAAATAATTAATATAAATTATTTTTTTTTTACAAAAACCGCCATTGAAGCTCGACCTTCAAGCTGGAAGGTTGATTTTTCCGGCGCCGTTGCATCTGTATCGAGGAGGTTTTGCCGAGCTTGGCGGTGGAGGATGACGTCGAAAGACGACTACGCGCCGCTCTTGTGAAGCGGACCGAATCAGTTGTTTGTCTCATTTATGTTTCTATTTTTGTTGGTATGATGTTTGTCTTTTCTTCCGTTTTAGGACGTTTCTTAAGGTTTTCTGGTCCTTCTAGTCGTTTCTCGTGTTTTAGTGTTATTTTGGCGTGTTTAGTGTTTTCTATGTTTTTTTTCCCATTTTCTCTTGTTTTTGTGTTTCTCCGGTTGTCGTGGTTTCAGGTTTTGGACGAGAGAAGAAGCATTCCGTTTCGGTTCCAAGGAGTTCTATACCGGTTCGTGCGCCCAAACATGCGGAGATCGAGTTCACAGCCCGGGCAGAACCCGAGAGATGCTAGCCGAGAGCACGCGAATTCAAAATGTCAAAATTTGAGAGCTGCATGGCCTTAGCGCCTCTAACCCCTGTGCAGCTAGCGACATTATAGAAGGTTAACGAATTGGGGACGTATTAGATCGGGCTTAGGACAGTTTTTAGTGAACCCCATACTTGTATTTTCGTACTTTTTCCCGAGAAAAACATGTTTCTCTCTTTGGTTTTGCTTGGATTGGATCTTGGAGAGTAAAAACTCCTTTCTTATCTTTCAGATTTGGCTTGTATTCAAGATTCGACATTCATCTTTGTATTAATCGTAAGCTTTTCTTTTCGTTTTGTTCATGATTATGATGGCTTGGGTGATTGTGAATGTTGGTGTTGAATTTGTGATGAGTGGCTAAATTCGTTAGCTAGGGTTAGGGGATAATCGTTCCGGTTCGCTTTCGTTTATGTGCACGTTGATTGGTCAATCTTTTCGAGTTGTGTTAATCCTAGAGTTGATTATTAATTACCATCCTAATCTAGTAAATCGAATTTTAGAAACCAAAGGGGTGACATCGATCGATCTAGGCTCGTTTAGAATAGGCTTTTCGTAATGGTAGTGCCTATGTGTTAATTGTTTCGATAATTGTTCGTTTATGTTTATCCTTGTTGGATACTTGGTGAGAAATTACAAGGGAATCCTACGAACTGATATGTATTTTTCAGTTCTTACAAATAATCTAAAATAAAAAAAAAATTACAATTGAACTGAAAAAATAAATTACAACTGGAAAACGGAAAGAACTATTTCCGCAAGAAGAATACGCCCCGCGTGGCAGCTAACGGTTCAGGCGTAACTTCCCCAAAGATACAACGGCAAACGTCTCTAAATTTGTAGCACACCAAATTTACGAGCTCCGGCGAATGGGAACAGAATCGAGAATTGAGCACTTAAAAATAAAAGGAATATCATAAAACAAATAAAAATATTACTTGTTTCTTCTCTTTTGATATTTTTATATCCGATATTTGGACATAAATATATCTTTTCTTTCCCTTTTCTTTCTCTTTATTTCCTCTCTTTTCCTCTTCTTGGTGCGTCTTTCTTTTCCTCCAGCTCCCTCTATTTATAGGTGTAATTGAACTCATAAAATAAGTTAACACCGGTCCAGTTAAACTCATAAATGAGTTAACACCCAAACACCTAATTAATTAATTGGTTGGCCACATGCACCAAACCACCTCATTATTTAATTGTTTGGCCACTTGCACCCAACTAATATTCCATCTATTTTCAATATTTAATACACTCACAATTGTAACAATCCCCTACATGAGTGTAAATTAAATATAATATACTATTTGCTCAATCCTCACAAAACTCTATTGTATCAGAGAAGGTAGCTTTTGACTTTAAACTTTTCTTAGTAAACATTATCGGATGCACTGGCGGACTAGTGGACATAATGCCTTGAACTATTCCTCCAAAGTGTACATCTAGACAATAACATTTACACAATAGAGTCTTAACTCCATTTCGTTCTATCGTTGTGCACGTTTTGGCCATGGACAACACAATGGATTCATAAGTGTTTACATTTGAAGCGACCCACACTTCACACTTATATAGGTGACCTCCCTATGTAGAGTATCATGTTATACTCCACCTTTACAAAGTTAGAGATTCATTAAAATTCCACATGACTTACCCTCACCACAATCAACAGGTAATCATGCACTTGGAATGCTCTAGGGAATAGTTATGGACATTCATATGTTCCAAGTGTTCAACTGAATTTTCATAGCTTAGTTTCCCTTTGAACCAAGTTCGTGGGATCTCCACTCAGCATGGTAGGGTTACATTTTAAGTCCATTTCTCTAGCAATACTCTCAATTGATCTTTGTTCAAACCTTTCGTCAAAGGATCGGCCAAATGTTCCATAGACTTTACATAGTCAATGGAAATAACACCATTTGTGATCAATTGACGTACGGTATTATGTCTACGACGAATATGTCTAGACTTACCGTTATACAAGTTGCTTTGCGCCCTACCTATAGCAGCTTGGCTATCACAGTGAATCATCACAGGCGGCAAAGTCTTATCCCAACATGGAATATCAAATAAAAATTTCTAAGCCACTCGGCTTCTTCACCAGCTTTATCTAAAGCGATAAACTCTGATTCCATCGTTGACCGAGCTATACACGTTTGTTTTGTGGATTTCCACGAAACTGCACCTCCTCTAATACAGAAAACATATCCGCTAGTGGAGCGAGAATCTTTCGAATCTGATATCCAGCTTGCATCACAGTACCCTTCATGTACGACTGGATATCTCGAGTATTTTAGCATGTATTCAAGGGTGTACCTCAAGTACTTAAGTACCCTTCTCAAAGCATTCTAGTGTTCATGACTAGGATTGCTCGTAATTCTGCTCAACTTATTCACCGAATAGGCCAAGTCTGGTCGTGTACAATTCGTCAAGTACATCAGACTTTCTATTATCCGTGAATATTTCAACTGAGACACTGGTTGACCTTTGTTGACTACCAGATTTATACTGAGATCAAGGGGTGTCTTACATCTAGACTGTGCACCGTCATAGGTATCAAATTTCTTGAGCACTTTCTCTACATAATGAAATTGTGACAAGACAATTCCATCATCGGTTCTGATAATTCTTATTCCAAGAATAACATCAGTCAAACCCATATCTTTCATGTCGAAATTTCTCTTCAACATTCTTTTCATATCCATGATCACTTCATGGCTACTCCCCATGATTAACATATCGTCTAAATATTATCACAAATGTATTTGATGTACTCTTGACATACACACATTTGTCACATTCGTTGATTTTGAACTCATTTGACAATATCACGTCATCAAATTTCAAATTCCATTGTTTCGGAGCTTGTTTCAGTCCGTACGAGGATTTGATGAATCTACACACCTTTCTTTCTTGTCCAGGTGCAACAAACCCTTCAGGTTGTTTCATGTATATTTTTTCTTCCAATTCACCATTTAAAAATGCAGTCTTAACATCCATTTGGTGAATCTCAAGATTGTGCAAAGCAGCAATTGAGAGAAGCACTCTTATCGATGCTAAACGTGTAACAGGTGAATAGGTATCAAATAAATCGTATCTTTCCTTTTGTTTAAAGCCTTTGACCACCAATCGTGCATTAAACTTATTAATCGATCCATCAGCTTTATATTTCCTCTTTAGGATCCACTTGCATCCTAAAGGTTTACAACCATCAGGGAGATCAACCAACTCCCAAGTATGATTTTGCATAATGAACTCGGTTCATCGTCCAACATGTACGTAATAAAATCAGGTCCAAAAGTTTTAACCGTTTTTACCCTTTTACTACGTCTCGGTTCTTCATTAGTACCATCTGGTATAGAACCACTAGCAGTTTCATATGTTCGTTTATTAGAACTAGATTCTGTCTCTTCCTTCAGAGGAAAAATATTCTCAAAGAATATAGCATTCATCGACTCAATCGTGGTACCCACAGATACCTCTGGATTTTCTGATTTATGAACCAGAAATCTATATGTTGTATTATTGTACGCATATCCAATGAATACACTATCGACCGTCTTTGGTCCGATTCTCACTCGTTTTGGTTCAGGTACTGAAACCTTAGTCAAACACCCCCACACTTTCAGGTATTTATAAGACGACTTACGATTTTTCCACATTTCGTAAGGAGTCTCATCTTTCCCTTTAGGTGGTATTTTTTTCAGGATGTGATTTGCTGTTAAAACAACTTCCCTCCACATGTTCTGTGATAATCCTGAATTAATCAACATGGCATTCATCATTTCTTTCAAAGTTCGGTTTTTGCGTTCAACAACACCGTTCCACTGCGAAGAATAGGGGGTTGTCGTTTGATGAATTATGCCATATTCAGAACATATTTGTTCAAAATGAGCTACATACCCCCCACCCCTATCACTTTGAATTATTTTAATTCTTTTGCCGAGTTAATTTTAAACTTCGGTCTTATAGACTTTAAATGCTTTCCTACAGCCTCATTTTTGCTTCTTAACAAATATAAGTAGCCAAACCTTGTGCAATCTTCGATAAAAGTAATAAAATACTTTTTATCTGTTTTTGTTTGCACACTTTTTATATCACATACATCAGTATGGATCAAGCCTAATGGTTCAGTACGCCTTTTCACCAAGTGGAAAGGTAACTTAGCCATTTTTGCTTCAATACAAATTTCATATTTCTTATATGATTCGATTTTAGAATTAGGAATTAATTCTAAATTTATCAACTGTTTAATTGCATTTATATTTACATGTCTCAATCTAATATGCCATAAGTCAGAGCACTCGACGGTATAAACAAAATTAGGCTTTTCATTATCATAATAAATGGTTACACGGCTCACAGCCATTACATTCATTTTGAACAAACCCTTGCCGAGATAACCACGACCAATGAATGTTCCAAACATGCTAAGAATAAAATTCTTAGCTTCAAACACCAGCCTAAATCTACGCTCAACAAGAAGATATCCGGAGACCAAATTCTTGCGGATGTCTGGGACATGCAGAACATCCTTAAGCTTCAACTCATTTCCAGAAGTGAGCTTCAGCACAAGAGTGCCTACTCCAGCCACATCAGACGTGGAGGAGTTTCCCATGTGAAGTTTCTGATCCTTAGCAGGATTGTATTCAGAAAACACCTCATTATCGGAACACACATGACGAGTGGCACCAGTATCGATGTACCACTCCCTTGGATTATCCACCAAATTGGCTTCAAACACCACGACCGACATATCAAAGTTGGTTAGTTCACCAGGCACAGGGCCATGTTCAACAACAAGGGCACTTGTTTGCCCTTTCTTTGGCCCAGTCTTCTTTGGTCTCTTGCAGTCTTTAGCCATATGGTTTAATTTTCCACAATTGTAACAAGTTCCGATAAACTTCCAAACCTTGACTGGCTGCTTTCTTCTTCTTCTTGCTCGAGTTGCCTTGCTCCAGCAAGTTGGCACGAGTTTCCATCATCGAGACTTTTCCTGATGACTTCTGGTTGTCCTCCTCGATACCAAGACGAACCACCAAGTCTTCAAGACTCATCTCCTTTCTTTTGTGTTTGAGATAGTTCTCGAAGTCCTTCCAGCCTGGCGGCAGCTTCTTGATTACAGCCGCTACTTGGAATGACTCGCTCAAAGTCATCCCTTCAGCATGGATATCGTACAAGATCAGCTGGAACTCTTGCACTTGTGACACGACAGTTTTCGTGTCAACCATCTTAAAGTCAAGAAATTTGCCGATGACGAATTTCTTCGCCCCGACATCCTCAGTCTTGTATTTCTTCTCCAAGGCATCCCAAAGCTCCTTGGAAGAACCAACAGAGCTGTACACATTATGCAACTCGTTACTAAGTTCATTCAGGACATAGTTCCGGCAAAGGTAGTCACCTTGCCCCTAAGCTTCACACGCAGTGCGTAGTTCAACATTGGTTTCATTTTCAGCAATGACCGGGGGGTCGTCCTTCAGGTATTTTACCAAACCCAAAGTGGTTTGATAAAAATGCATCTTTTGTTGCCATCTCTTAAAGTCAAGCCCGTTGAATTTTTCGGGTTTTTCAGCTGTAGGGACATGGACAGCAGGTACGAGATGATGAATAGTGGTGTTGATCGGCTGCTGAGAGCTGGAACCTGCTCCGGTGGATGCCATCAGTTCAGTAGGAAGATATTCTTCTTGCGATTGTTAGATACTTGGTGAGAAATTACACGGGAATCCTACGAACTGATATGTATTTCTCAGTTCTTACAAATAATCTAAAATAAAAATTACAATTGAATTGAAAAAATAAATTACAATTGAAAAACGCAAAGTTTTAGTCGAGGCGAGTAAAACTCTTTCCGCAAGAAGAATACGCCCTATGTGGCACCTAACGGTTCATGCGTAACTTCCCCAAAGATACAACGACAAACGTCTCTAAATATATAGCACACCAGATTTACGAGCTCCGGCGAACGAGAACGGAATCGAGAATTGAGCACTTAAAAATAAAAGAAATGTCATAAAATAAATAAAAATATCACTTGTTTCTTCTCTTTTGATATTTTTATATCTGATATTTAGACATAAATATATCTTTATTTCCCTTTTCTTTCTCTTTATTTCCCTTTCTTGGTGCGTCTTTCTCTTTCTCCAGCTCCCTCTATTATATGTGTTCTTGAACTCATAAAATAAGTTAACGCCGGTCCAATTAAACTCATAAATGAGTTAACACCCAAACACCTCATTAATTAATTGGTTGGCCACATGCACCAAACCACCTCATTATTTAATTGTTTGGCCACTTGCACCCCACTAATATTCCATCTACTTTCAATATTTAATACACTCACAATTGTAACAATTCTCTTGTTACAAAGAGTTATTGAGGATAAATCTCTGGATGAGTAAGTTTGTCGGGTTCTTTAACCGAGTTCTTGATTTCCCTATAAATGTATTTAGAACCGGAAGCGGTTGACCCCGACATCCTAGCCCCTTTATTATTGTTTGAATTGTGTTTTGAGTTGTGAGATTGAAATAGCTAAGAATCATTAGTTGATAATCGAAAACCAACAAATTGAATTAGAGTGTTTAGCATTATTTCTCTTTTGTGATTGAATACTCATGCAATTTAATCTGGCTAACCTTCCTTGAGACACGACCCGGTGATTGAATCTTTCGATTTAACTCCGGTAAAAATTTCTACAACATCAGTCGTGTATGTTTGTTTCTGGACTCGTATACGGCTCCGACGGTGGCGGGATGCACAGCGTTGGCGGTGGAGCAGTGGTCGCTGGCGGGAAGGGCGACAGTGAGTTGCCGAAGGGTGGTGTGTGTTCGCGTGTGTGTTGTGTGGGTTGTGTGGTGTATTGGGTGTGTGCGTATCTTCCGTGTGTGTATGTGTGTGTGTGTGTGTTTTAGGTAGGTATACGTATATGATGAAGAAGACGATGACATGCTGTGATGTGGCATGGGACCCAAGAAGTTAGTTGCATGTATAATTGTAATGTCCATAATACCCTTAATAAATGTAAGATTTTGACTTTTTTTGTAGTTGTTGGATCGTTTGATCTAATGGCTAGGATTTATTCTTATTTCTTTCACTAACTACTATTTTCACCGAAGCGCGACCTATATATTGCATGTGTATGATGCTATTTTTAACATTGCATGGTGCTATTATTTCACAAATGCTAATATAAATTATGTTGTTATTTTTAGTCAAATACATAATGATTAAAAATAGTATTAAAACACAAATAAGCATAACACCACGTACCATTAAAAATAGCGGTTATCACAGTTGTTACACTAGCACTTGGTTATCATTTGAACCACATCTTATATATAATATATATTTATATATATATTGATGGGTGTTTAAATACAACCGAATTTACTGTGTATTTACTATTTTTTTTATTTTATTTTGCTACTATGTGATATGTTTGATGCTACCCACATGGCTAATTCTTATACGAAATTAATCACCATCTGATGAACACACACTCACATGATATGGGGTTTATTGCAGTCTGATAGCTTCATGTGGGTTACATTGCGTCATATGTACATGGATTTTTATAAGGGCGTTACTATTTACCGCCCCCTTATTACTAGTCATCGCCTCCCTTGGACGATTTTGCCCTTTTGATTTGTTGTCTTCAGCAATATGTATAGTAGCTCAGAGGAAAAAAAAATCGTCCGACCGGAAAAGTAGCACGTGACCGGCGGTGTTCGGCCGACCGGACCAGACGGATTCAAAGGCGTCCGGCCGGTTCGACCGGACACACCATGGCCGTGCGGTAAAGCAGGCCGTACGGATTGGTCTATGTACTAACAGACTGGCCGTACGGCCCACTTGGTGTCCGGCCACGACGGTCGGTCCGACCAACTGGACATCATTTTTTATTTTTTTATTTTTTTATTCTTAAATGCTTTAAAATTATTAAATACATTGCAAGTGTCTTTAAAAGATTTTGGAGGAGATGGTATTGATTACCGTTCCGCTTTCAATACAACTACGCTGTTTATTAGTGATGAGGAGGCTATTAATGATGCAAAAAGTACGGCAATTTTGAATGATTTCTTTTTGAGTAATTCGAAACACAAAAAACCCGGAAGGCTGAAGATCTTGAAGTGCAACCGAGACGAACGTTATAGAGGCATAAACGTAGATATTAATAAAGCTGTTTCTAGACATTCAAAAAAACGAAAGCGTGCCAGTGCCCTTTTGAGATACAAGTAAAGCGTGTTGCCAGATCGACATACTGGATGATCCACACGAGTCAAGACGAAACGAAGGGATACCATAATCATTCATTTATTGAGTATCTTGAGGGCCATCGACAGTCGAGCGGCATCAGCCAGTCATCAAAAAATATTATTCGTGATATGACTGCTGCGCATGCGACACCAGCAAATATTTTGGCCACCGTCCAGGAAAAAAATCCACACTACCATGCTAATCGGCGACATATATATAACTATAGAGACTGGTTGCGTAAGGAAAGTCTTGGGGGTAGGGACGTTTCTACCCAACTTCTACATTTGGCTAGCAGCAGCAAGTATATAGTTTATACAAATGTCGATCCGAATACAAATGCACTGACACACATATTCATGGCCCATCCTGATTCAGTGAGTCTATTCCGGACATATTACTGGTTTGTCGGCATAGATTCGAAGTACAAAACCAACAGGTATTTTAAATTTACAGATATGTTATTAGTATTAATTTATATTTGTATTTTGGATTAAATTTTATGTGATTATAATTTTTGTCTTTTGGTCTCATTTTCACAGGTACAAGATGCTGTTGGTCGAGATGATTGGCATGACGCCGTGCAACAATAACTTTCTAATTGCGTATGCCCTCATGAAGGACGAGAAAGAGACCAGTTATGACTAGGTTCTCGAGAAGTTGAGACTTCTCATAGGCTATACGGTAAGGATTTATATTAAGTACACGATTAATTTAATTAGTAATAAAAGTACTTTGTGCAATATGGTAAAAAGATTTAAGCTTTTTTTTGGCGTGTCTCACTAATTTTTGCCGCTGCTCAGGTGCATCCTAATGTTGTTGTCAGTGACAGAGAGTTGGGCTTAATGACTCCTATTAGGAGGCATTTTCCCCATTCTGCCCACTTACTCTGCACGTGGCACATCAACAAGGATGTGGAAAACAAAGTGTACAACCTGTTTGGGAAAAATAAAAAATTATCTGAGAGGTTCTTGTGCGGTCGGTGGAAGTTGATTATGGATGCCAGTACGTCGGATGAGTACGACACTGCCATAGCTCAATTGAATGCAAAATACGGGAATGGCTCACGAGTGGTACAATATCTCGAGCAGACGTGGCTAGGACACAAGGAGAAGTTTGTGAAAGCCTGGACGAACCAAGTAACACATTTTGGCAACATAACTACCTGTAGGGTGGAAAGTGCCCACTCTGTGTTGAAGAAGTGGCTTCACACGTCGACCGGCGCGCTTGATACAGTGTGGCATAAGATTGATAAGGAGATCGAATCTCAATTGACTGAAATCAGGTACATTCCTCAAACGAAATGTGTCATTTTATATAAGTATATTATGTTATATAAGTATAGCATATTATATTATATAATATAATATATTATATTAGTATAGTATATTATATAATATAATATAATATAATAATATAGTATATTATATTATATTATATTATATAAGTATATTATATTATATTAGTGTAGTATATTATATAATATAATATATTATATTAGTGTAGTATATTATATAATATAATATATTATATTAGTATAATATAATATATTATATTAGTATATTATATTATATTATATTATATAAGTATATTATATTATATTATATTATATTAGTATAGTATATTATATTATATAATATAATATATTATATTAGTATAGTATATTATATTATATAATATATTATAATATAATATAATATTATATTATATTAGTAGCATATTATATTATATAAGTATATTATATTATAATTTGTTATATATAACAAATTGTTTTGTAATGTATTAACAGGACAACACTTGAGTCTTCGAGACTTAGGAAGAGTACGGCATATACAGGATTGCCTTTCGCGTGCTTGACATTGAGAGTCTCGCATTACTGTCTGAATTTATTGAACGATGAGCTGACAAGGATGCGAGACTTGAGCTATGAAGTTTACTTGCGTTGCGGCTGTTTATTGCCTATCACACATGGAATTCATTGTGCATGTACGCTTCGTACAGCACATGATTCTAAAATGGAGATTGGTATGGACATGATCCACGAGTTCTGGAAGACATTAGAGATGTTAGAACCAGGTAATTTGTGGTTAATGTTTATTTATAATTTTCTACTTTCTGATTCATTTTAAATTACAAATTAAAGTATATTACTTTGTTTAATTGTTTCAATTTTTTGATCGTATACTTTTAGGGACAAATCACCAGAGCCAGCATAATCAGGGTGCTTGGACAGATGTTGAGTTTTTTCGGACGCTTGCCAAAGAGGTTGAAGCGAGCGATCCTGCGACGATGGGCTACTGCAATAACCTCATTTACGGTCAGCTTTACCCGGACAAACAAGCATATGCAGAACCGGAGGTTAAGGAAAATACGCGAGGTCGTCCCAAAAAAAAAGATTCTACTAAGCGTGAAGCATCGCGATGGGAGTATAGGGATAATTCGCAAGGTCGTACAAGCAATTCTTCCGTGGACGCACTTCTTCGCGTGGTCGCACTTCTTCGCGTGGACGCACTTCTTCGCGTGGACGCACTTCATCGCGTGGACCGAAAACCAGCCAATCTTCTCAACCGTCACAAGAGGCACACCAAGGTAACATTTATTTTTTATACAGCTGAATGTTAATTGAAACGTTAATTTACAAAATTATATTTTTATTGTGACGTGAAATTATTATGATGTTCCAACTGGTACCGAGACAGATATATTTAGTTTTGAGTACCGCAACAGTATTCCCTGGCATATGTTGGACTACGTAGTGAGCTACTTGAATGTGAAAGCAGATGAGAACTGCGGATGGCGGGTCATCGCGAGTTACATTTACGGGGACCAGGAAATGTGGCATCTCGTATGAGA
>CACSLK010000214.1:167880-178561 GCA_902706635.1 Striga hermonthica
GTTTAATGGTGTAATTTGCAGATGAAATTTTGGGTGTTAGCCATTTGTGTAAGTCTTGAAGTGTAGAATTTTCTTTCAGAGTTTGTTAGTTCACAATCGAAGCTGCAGTCTTCAGAGCCCACTTCAATCAGGTGTGTTTTTGTGTCTATATAATGCTTTAATTATTACTTTCTGCTAATTTTTTCCACCCAATTTTGTTTCTTGAATTTCTTTGTTGCAGTCTTCAGAGCCCCACTTCAATCAGGTGTGTTTTTTTCTTTTTGTGTTTTTGTATTATGAAACTAGATATGCTTATTTTTGATGTTGTTATTGTTGTTGTTGTCGTTGTTGTTGTTAGTGTTGTTGTTGTTTTCGTTTTTTACATGTATTTGCACAAAAATTTGAAAGAATCTGGCAGAGAAAATAAATATGGATTGATGTGCCCGCTCTCACTCCAAAGCAAAGGTAACAATAGAGAGCATGCAACGAATTACATTCAAGAAAGACTGACAAAGGGAGATTTTGAATGCTTTCTTGCACCATATTTGAGCCAGTAAGTAACTTCACTTTAATGTAATTTCTTATTATCCGATACAAATAAGTATAAACTAACAAGACAACTATGTTTTCTTCAAAAATGTTAGGGATCATTGGGTTGATTGTTCTTTGCCCTAAACAGAAACAGAATATGGTGGTTTGCTTATGTTCCTTGTCAAAAAAGCATAAGAATGATATAGTCCAGAAAATCACGACGTATGTTATATTTTAGATGATTTTGATCTATTTTTTAGAATTTATTTTGAAACTACACTCTCTATTTTACATTTATTATGTTAGGGCATTTTCCACAAATCAGGTAATGAAGAGAAATCATGCCTACAAAACAGAAACCCGAATTGGTCTATCCAAAGGTAAATTTATTTTTTTAAACAATGTTATTTTGTAACTTGCAATTTCATTTTGTTACTAGAAATTCAATCATTACATTTATCTTATTTTTCGTAAGTAATACGATTTTTTTTTTTTCATATTTTACAAGTGTCGCCAACAATCGGGAGGTGTTGAATGCGGGTATTTCGTTATGAGATACAAGCTGGAAATCATCACACTTGACGTTACTAACAACTTTGATAAGGTAATTGTGAACAAAAATAATTTGTAAATATCAAGCACTATTATATTTTCAAGTAAATCATTTGTTTTATCTTTTCGTCTTGATAATATGTTATAATTATTTTTTCAAATTTCAGGTGTTTAATTTGGATGACATTAATGTTGTAAGGAGACGTTGGACTCAATATTTTCTCGTTTTAACTTCACTAGTGAAGTAAGATAAGATTAGACTTTTGTTAAAAAGACTTCGTAGTTTGTTGAACATGTGGTGTGAAACTACTTGTCACTTGCTATTGTTGATATAGTAGTTTTGTCTGTTTGTTAATATGGTAGTTTTGTTTTTTAAAATAATAGAATGTTGCACCCTTTTCTATAACAGGTGCTATCTGCGATATAAAAAATTGTGCATTTTAATGTCGGTTCAAAATTATAACTGGTCATTATTTAACCGTTATCAAATTCATTGTTTTTATAACGGGTATTTAGTAACCTGTTATTAATTATAGTGTAAACAAAAGAAGTTTATAACAGGTAAATGAAAGTGCGTTATAAATATAGTATATTTTATAACGGGTGAATGAGGAACTGATATAAAATAGTGTAGTCTATAACAGGTAAACTAAATATTTATAACGGGTCTATGTTACCTGTTATAAATGGCAGTCAATTTATAACGGTTCAACAACCGTCATAGAAAGTTCATACTTTCTATAACGCCTGAAACTATAACGAGCTCAAAACTGTTATAAAAAGCCTTTTTTACCCGTTATAAAAACAATTTTTTCTACTAGTGGTGGGTCAAACTTAAAACCGACGGAGCTTTTGACAAGTCCTCTGGGCTAAGTATTGCCGATGGGCTTATGCGGGATGAGATGGGTAGATGGACTATGGGTATTCTTATGAACATAGGCTACTGCACAATCACCAGGGCCGAACTATGGGGTCTTTCTACAACTTGCATGTGATAAGAGCTTCCGTAAAGTTATTGTGAAGGTTGATAGCCAGTGTGTGTTACAGATGGTTCATGGCTCCGATGGTAGTGTTGGGGCACACGAAGCCTTGGTAAACGCCATCCGCCAACTGATTCACAAGGAGTGGCTTATTAGCATTCGACACGTCCATATAGAGGCCAACTTTGGGGCCAACCATTTGGCGAGCTTAGCCGCTTCTTGTCCGATTGGCTTTCAGGTGTTGGGTAATCCTCCTCCTAGTTTGGGCGAGTGGCTCGCGCATGATTTAATCGGGGTCTCTTATCCCCGCCGAGTCCTAGTCTAGCATTCAGGCTTACGACCTCCTTCTTTGTACCAAAAAAAAAAAGAAGCATCATCGTATAATAATAATAATAATAATAATAATAATAATAATAATAATAATAATAATAATTGCATTTAGTTATTTTATGTTCGTTTCAATGCAACACAGTATTTTTCCAGTTACTTATATTTCCAACTTATAATGATTCCTATATCCTAAAAAGATACTAAACCCATCTCTTAATCACAGCTACTTCCTTGGACTTGACAGGTGGCCTCTGGCGTCGGTTTTCTCCACCGGCATTCGTTGTACGCTTTGGTTTCACGGGTGGACCAGAGTTGGGCATCTGATTGGACATTATCTCTTTCAGAGGACTGCTTGCCCGTGGCCTGTGATTCTGCTCTGCAAAAGTGGGGCTCTTAACCTGGCTACATTTTACTTCTTCTCCCTCTGAAGTTTTCTCAATTGTGTGAACCAAGATTGTTTCCACATTCAAGGCCAGAGCTTGCTTTCGGGTCTTTGGAGAACCATCTGAATCCGAAGATGAAGGATCGGTCGTGCTGTCCATGTCGTATAGTAGATTATCAGCCAGTATTGGTTGACTTTGTGGTTTTGAATAGGTTGATGAGAAAGAGGATCTCCTGAGTCTTGTAAGATTCACCACCTGCTTGTAATTATTCATCCACCGGACAACAAAGTGAATTACATTTTTGGTGGGAAAAATGATTTCATGATAATTATTTGTCTACCCCAACTTGTTTGGGACTAAAAGGCTATGTTGTTGTTGTTGTTGATAATTATTTGCTTCGTCACCTAGAAGTTGAGAGAAAAAAAATTTAGAAAAAAAAAAAAACAGGAAACCTCTGCTCCCATAACTACCAGAGTTTCTTTGTTTATTTCGTATAACATGATTTGAATGCAATCTACATGACAAGGCAAAATTCAACTTTTGCTTATTTTGTGGGACGGTAACAATTATTTACTAACAGAGCCATATGTAGTCTCGTCTATAAACCTTCACATTATCAAGCTTTAGATAAATGGAAGTTATTTTGAAAAGAAAATGGATCATACCACATTAGCATGCATTATTACCTTCTGTTCAAGAGTTATTATGTCCTTTCGAAGCTTGTTGATGATCATATTCTTCCTGCGTATGATGTCTTCCAGTTCTGCAATCCTCTGAAAATTGGGCAAAGAAACCCAAATAAATAAAATGGAAAATTTTTAAATTTTATTTTGTATCTCAGACCATCAAGAATATTACTACCTTCGAGCCTAAAACTTCGGATGACCTGATATAGGTAGACAGTTCCTTGATCGTGATATCCTTCTCTTCACATTCCTTTCTCAGGCTACTGATATCGTTGTCAAATACCAAACTATCCAGCTACAAGAACGGTTAATGTCGTAAACCACAAACAGGTAAGCGTATTTCAATGCATAGCAGTATCATTATTAAGAGTATTTTGGAAAGCACCATAAGTTAGCTTTTTGATTAGCTTAATAAGCTTTTTATATGCAAATGAACTTGGTTTGGTACGACGAACATTTTAAGAAGCTCGAGCTTATCTCATAAGATTATTTGGGTAGCTTTTGAAATAAACTTGTTGAACTTTTTATTTCAATCAGCTAATTTTACCACACATTTTTATCATATCAGCTATAAGTTTGAACTTCAAGCTAGTGGGTAACTTATCAGCTGAATTTACGAAACATAGCCTAAGTTGAGATCAAGCTCAACAACCATTCATGTTATCGAGCAATGTCATAGTAGGTTTTGGATTAAGTTCTAGATACACAAGCTTTCTTCTCACCTGTTTTCTGTTTTCTTTTTAAATTTCCGGACACACAAGGCACAAGATTGACAGTCTGTTATTGGATACTACTAGCCGTTAAAAACTTCTAAGAAAATAAACAACAGAAGAAAACAAAAGCACAATAACTCAATATCAAATTATTATGAGGAAAAAAGAAAACCGAAAGAGCAAACTTCAACTACCAAACATGGAAATACCTGCATATCAAGAGATGAAGTGACGCTAGGTGCCCAATCTGACAAATCAGACATGCGCCGTTCATCTGGCTTCAACTCAAACTCGAGCATCTCATCCCCAGTTAGTTCTTTCGTTGGGGTACTGAACTGTATTAACAGAACAAGAAAACCGAAAAAACGGCAGCATCATCAAGAATTAAGAATATCTAAGTGTACAAATGAACCATCTTTTGCGTTATCATGTCTGCACACCTTACAAGCACAGTCTGCCCTTTTCGTTACCAAGGCATTGCCTTCTTTTGGAACTCCAGACAGATCCTTGGAATTTTTTACCTGCTCGCATAAATTATCTAGCTTTTGCTGCATGTTTAAGAGTACTTGGTCCTGGAAACAATTATATTTTTTACAGGTTAAAAGGAACAAATTGGATTCATGCCTTGCAAAATCCACATAAATCTAAAAATCAGTTTTATGAGAGTGAACTGCACATCTACTGATCTAACACTAGAATAATTTAAAAAAATGTGCTTTACCAATGAATTAGGGGAAATGCTATGGTCCCGTTACGGAACCATACCGTCAGGGTTTGTAGTCGTTGGGGATAGTTGATCTAATGGTTACAAACCCCGACGGAATGATTCTGTAACGGGGACCGTAACATCTCCCCAAAATTAGTAGTTCAAATTCAAGAAATATTATGTTAATTGCAGAGCCCGGCGCAAGACAACCCGTTGATTAAATTTCAGTTAGAAAACAACTCTTCAAATGATTCAAGAATTTAATTAAACGCCACAATTTAACTGGAATTAACAAATGCTGCTAAAAACAACATCAGTCGCACTGGCTGGACAGAAAATATAAAAACCCTCGACAAATAAATGAGGGATTTATTGTTAATTTCCAGAATTTATGATATCAAATCTAATTTCTCAATAACCGACATTTAGTTTAATTAATCCACTGCAATAAGCGTTACAAAGCAATCAAAGATCAAATGAGCACAGAACAAACCCTAAGTTCGACGGATCTTTGCAGCTTAGAAATCTGCTTATTCTTCTCAGAGTTCCCAGCCGCCGCCGCAGCAACAGCCACCGTCAGAACCCGCTGCATCGGCGTGAACAGCTCCCAGGCCGCCGCCTCCTTCGCGCCGAGGGTGCCTCCCGGATCGATCGTCTTGGATGAGCTGGCTTCATCGGCTCCGACGAGACGGCCCTGGAGGGAGACCCAAGCCAGTTGCCTTTTGGCTCTGACCGGCTCATTGGGCGGCGTGAAGCAGCTCGAGAGCCGGCGTGGAGCGGGTGAGGCCGAGTGGGAAAATGGGGTTAGAGAGACCATTGACGGGGGAAAGCCATAGCCGGAACCGGAACCGAAACCGTGTTCGTCGCCGTCGAAGTCCATTGATTATATGTTGACGGAGGAAATTTACGACCGTTTTATTTCATTTCCCCTATATTTTATTTCCTTTATGGGGAATGGAAGAGTATTTTTGTTTGGGAATTTGAATTGTGTAATTCAAATTTGTGGTTTAGGAGGGAGACTGTGTCACGTGTAAATACAACTAAAAAAAAAAAAATGCATGTTTGATGAAAAATAAAATAAAATAAAAATTTACTTGTATTTTTTTTAGGAACTATTAAAAAAAAATATATATATAACTATATTCGTAGGATCATGATCCCCTCATTCGAAAAGGTAAATAATTTTTTGCATTTGAATTTGAAATTCTTTTATAATTTGTTCATTTGCAATTAGCAAGTCTATCTATATGTATTATTTTCAAAAATTAGTTTCCTATGTTTGACCCTCGTTAAATTCGGTACCATCATTAAATTTGGTAGGCTAAATTAAAAAATGTAATCAATTTTGGTCCATCAAACATACTAGCCAAAACTAGGTGCTGATGTAGCATTATAAAATTTGTCATTTATCACATAATATGTTATGCAACAATCATATATTAGCAAAATTTTCAGTTTTGGTATTTTAACTTTACCATTATTCGATTTTTCATCAACTTGTACGCCAACTTTTGTATGTTCAAATATATTTTTTATCGATTTCGGTTTACTAGTCACACTTGATTCCACAGGCGGTAAGCGTGACCAGATAACGTTTGTCCATGTCATTTGGCCTAATGAGAAGATGTGAATTGCATAAATATTGAAGTGATGCGAATTGCATGAATATTGCAAAGCGTAGGAGTCAAATTTAAGTATATTTACGGAATAATTTGACTTTTTTAAAAGGACTATATTTGTAGGACGTGATCCCCTCATTCATAAAAGGTAGATAATTTTTTTGCATTTGAATTTAAAATTCATTTATATTTTGTCTATTTGCAATTAGCAAATCTATATGTACAATTTTCAAAAATCAGTTCTCTATGTAATAGTCATATATTAAATTTGACTATAAATATGGTAGGCTAAATTAAAAAATTTGGTAACTTAAGTACACTACACACTATAGTCTCAATGTTTCTAAGTTAAGTACACTACACATTATAGTCTCAAACACTACAATGTCTCCAACAATACAGTCTCAAAGTTTCCAACTACAGTATTCTACACACTACAGTTTCTAATTACAGTACACTACAGTTTCAATGTCTCCAACGACACATTTATTTCAACACTACATTTGTATTCATACAGTCTCAATGTCTACAGTCTCAATGTTTCCAACTTATACACTACACACTCCAGTCTCAATATTTCCAACTACACTACACACCAACACTACAGTCTCAATGTTTCCAACTATAGTACACTATACACTATCGTCTTAAACACTACAGTGTTTGCAACACTACAGTCTCAATGTGCGACTATGGGATGGATACTTCTCAATGACTATTGCCTATTGGCGACTCAATTGTCCAAATTTCATGTGATAGCCTTCAGTTTAAAATGTCATTTTTTGCGTATTTTTTCATTTTTTTTTCTATTCAATTGTTTTTAATTTTCTGCTATCTTTCCAGTGGCTGCAGGCCGCCAATCATATGAAGAATTTATTGATGGCACGAACCAAAAACATTTAACAGATGAACTTTAGATACCAAACACGATTATGTGAAACTTCGATAACCAAAACCAGAACTATTGTAAAAAGTTAGGTTACAGTACAAATTTTTTCCCAAAAAATATTAATGCAAAGGTAATTTAGTAGTTTAATAAATTATGTTTTCTTGAAATATTTATTTAAAGAAGTAAAATGACACGTCATAATTTTAAGTGATATTTATTGTCATGTATGTGCGAGACATGTACGCGAGATTTTTTTATGGTAGGATTAGAGACCTAGTATGAGTTCATTTATTTTCTTGATAAATTATATGGTAAAAATTGTTTAAAATGATGGGAAATGATATCATCAATGCACACAATCCACTTACATCTGGATAAGGATTATGTATCAATGTTCAGGAAAAGGTGAAAGCAATTATGCATAGTTAATTACCATAAATGGAATGGTGCTAGAGAATGGATTGCAATGGTGCTATACAACACTAATACCATTATTTCAATATTTCTAAAGACACCTACACTGCTACACATTCAAATTCCCATCACTTTCCCACTTGTTGCCCTTCACTACTGTTGCATATGGAAACCGTAAAAGCTCATCAAAGCTACACTTACTCTCATAATTCTACACTTCACCTCGTAAAAAAGAAGAAGCGAAAGGTCGAATTACTCGAAAACCCAACCAAAAAGAAGCCACTAAAAAAGATTCACACTGTGTCGTAGTCTAATTCGATATACGTACATCACACATAACCTTTTCGTCACCGGGCCACCAAAATGCTAAAGCGAACTCCCTGTTTTGCGATTTGGTGATAGAGAGGATTCTCATCCATTCATATTCATGAGATGCTATTGTACTAAAGAATCTGTTTAGCGGAGCAGGAGCACCTTGCACGATTATCAGAAAGCGTCTGGAAAGTAAAAAAGAACCCAAAAAAAAATGGTTACAAGAATATGACAATTCACAAAAGGATGCTAAAGTGGAAAGTTGTTGCTTGGAGAGAAAGAAGTGTTCTTTGTTGGTTACCTTTACTTGCCTCTGAAGATCCTTAATGTAATCCACAGCCAAGTCCAACATATCAGATGTATTTGTTTGCTGAAGAAGTTCAATATATAACAAATGGTGTAAGATAAAACAGAACAAACAGTTAGCAGATCACACGAAAAAAAATAAATAGAAAGGCCGCATCACCTTTTCCATATTGGGCACGAGTTCTTGAAGCTTGCCGGAAGACTCAGGTGATGAGACAGACGGGTTTGAGGCCGATTTCCACCTTCATTATTCTGCACCTGATCGTCCAAGGCATTTGCGCCTAAAAATCTTTTACTCTCGTTGAGAAAACTGTCAGAATCATCCCACGCACCCATAGGGAGGCCCGTGATGTAGTCAACAGTGTTGCCACGGTCTTGACTAAAGTGCCGATTTTCAACACTGCTTTCTCCCATGCCCTTGAGATCAGTCTCGGGTATCGTTTCCATCATCCCAGATGAAGAGTATCTTGATGAGAAGTCCATTTCATGTTTGAACCTGTTTGTCGATGAAGATGATTCCTTTACACTAGCATTACTGCCACAATTATTATAACCACCTTTGAAGCTCTCCATGGCTCTCATCGTACCAAACTCTGTGAAACGCAAACACGTTTTATCGACTTGGCTCGAGTTACTGTCCGGCTATATTAATTGAAGGAGACACGTAATTTTAGACCATTTCAAAATCGAAGCTGACAAAGTCGAACGAATTTTACCCAAGTTTCACCTCGACGTAATGCAGCCATTTTCCTACTCGGATTTTTATACTATTTTCATCTCAACTTGGCAACTTATTCACTAAAAAATAAAGATAACATTAAACAAAGTTAGGCTCTTTAATTTTTCATCATATTGATGCTACTCGAGTTACCAGAATTCAGCAACGCATCAATCAGGTGAGATCACTTATTAAGATGTGAAATGATCTCTCGTCTTCTAGAGATAAAATCAAGAACTCGGTTTAAAATAGAAAAAAAAAAAAAAAAAAAAGCAAAATGAAAAACTTACCATTTTCAATAACTATATCGGGAAAGAGGCCCGCCGGTGAACTGCTCTGACGAACGAGGCCCGGGTTATTTCCAACAGCAGACTCCATCTTCAGCTGACCACCGCCATACGAACCCAATAACCCATACGAACTCTCCGGTGGCTGACGGGGCTCCGCCGTCTTCTCCGGCGGCGGCGTAAACTGCGAGCTCAGCCGTGGATTCGCGGCTGAGGAATTTCCTCGAACGGTATCCGTGCAGCCCATGAACCGAGGAAAAATCCTCTGCGCCTCAAGGCTGGAAGCTCGCGGGTTGAAGAGGTGATCGAGATCGTCTCCGCCGAACGCGGCGCCGTCGGCGGGGGCGTCCAACAGCGACGCGAAGTAGGAGCTTGGCGCGGACCGGTACCGGGTCAGGCCCCAACCGGGCCCCGACTGCATATTCTGCCGGAACACCTGCTGCTGCTGATTGTTATTCATCAATTTGATTCCGAAAAAATTATAGTACAAAAACAAAATGGGAACAAACCGAGAATACGGTAATGGAATCGAGCGACGGAAATGAATAAAGGGTCGGCATAAAATATTAAAATAATAGAAGAAATCGGATTCTTCTTCTTCTTTTACAGGAAAAAAGGTAGACGAAAAGAAAAGGGACAATAGAAAAAAAAAAAAGGTAGAGGACGAATGAGAAGAGGACAAGTTTAAATTTGCAAACGAGTTGAGCCAAATGAGTTGAGTGCAATTTGTTTATCAATACTGAAGTCTGCAAACGAGTCGAGCGGTAGTCGAACTCGAGTTTGACCGAACTGGAGTTGAGCTCGAACCCATATTTACATTATCGAGCGACTTGTCGTGCGACTCGATATATATATATTAAATTATTAAAATACCTCTTATATAAATTTAAATAGTATAACACAAGTGCTTAATGGTAATTTCACTTAAAAAATTTCGAGCCGAGTTCAAGCTATTGTATTTTCTTATCGAGTCGAGCTCGAGCTCGAGCAGCTAAAAAAAAAAAATTCAATTCTACTCGATAAGACCAACGCTCGACTCGATTCGCCTCATTTGCAGCCCTATCGATACTAACAGCTAAATTAACCACTAAAACTCAAGTTATGTATAAAATTCGAACTTGAGCCTTAAAAAAAGTAAGTTAAGCTACAAATTTTAAAAATTACTTCATATTTCCAAATCTTCGGTTTGGTGGTTTGTTTATCTAATGGCTATACATGTATAAAAGTAGTTTTAATTAATTATGCAATAAAGAGTAACACCATTATTTTGACTCAT
>CACSLK010000214.1:198200-209555 GCA_902706635.1 Striga hermonthica
TTAGTTATATTCTGTTGCTAGGATAGTTATATATCTCTGCTAGGTTAGTTTTATCAATTTGCAAAACTTTGAAAGACCATAACTTTGCGTAGAAAGCTCCGTTTTGGACGAATCTTTTTTTTGATTTGGGGTAGCTCGACGAGATCTACGCAGCTGCAAACTGCCAAAGGCGGTTTGGCCGCCCAAATTTTCAAAAAAAAAAATGCCTTTTTCTTGCTTTAATTTCATTTTTAAGAAAAAAATACGTTTTTTGTATTTTTAAACCTCTTTATCTCCCCAATCAAGACTCATTTTCGAAGTTTTTTTATTCATAACAATGCTCTCAACTTCTATTTTATGTACCAATTGGAAAAAATTAAAAAATGCATAGTTTCTGCAATTGCTAGGTTAGTTGTCTGATGCTGCTAGGTTAGTTGTCTGATTGTGCTAGGTTAGTTGTCTGATTGTGCTAAGTTAGTGTCCGCATTTTAAGAGCTGACCTCATTTTAAGAGCTGGTCTCATTTGATCCGCTTCTATATATATATATAAATATATATGTCAATTTACAAAAAAAAGAAAACATTTCAAATTGGAAGGAATATAAAACAACGAAAAAAAAAAGAAAAACGTTAGCAAAAGAGAGGAGACAACCACTATCTGCATTTGATTATTGTGGGGCCAACCTCTTTTTTCTCTCCACGCGCTGTGCATCTCACACACATTTCATGAGAATTTTGAACATCACTTACCTCTATGCATGTGTAATTATAATTTTTATATTATTTTAAATGGAGGTTTGAAATCAAAGAGCTGTGTTAAAATACCAAACCTCAAACCTGATGTATCTAATAGAAAACCTCTCAGCATCAGATTTTCAAACCTCATAAAAACCTTATGAAAACCTGCTATTAGGGATGCTCTCATCACCGATTGAAGACGTTTTCTCAACTATCGTTGCCTTTTTATAATCTACTTTTATTTTATCACTCAAGTTTATAGTTCTTATGGTTTGTTATATTACCTCCTTTGTTTTAAATGTCATTTTGAATTTATTAATAATTAACCATATAAATGACGTTTTGGATTTTTTGTACATATTTTTTCATTATTACCCCCATCATAATTAATAAATACATTATGTCTTTTTTCATATCCACTTTCATCTTTTCCCAAATATCCATCTATATCCTCAATAATAAGGGTTATTACTGAAAAAAAAAGAAATTCTTAATCACCGTGCAACCTCTTAAAATTACACTATAAAAAAAAGGGAGTATAACTTATATATTGCTTAAGCTACTAGTAGTAATCAATTAAGGACTAGCCATGTTCACATTAAACTTCTTAAATTAAGGAAATAAATCAATCATGTTCACATGAACTAGTATGTAACCCGTGCGATGCACGAGCGTTATTCATTTTGAAAAGTATTATACATTGAAGTTTTTTAATAAATAAAAGAGTGATAATTCATAGTGAAATTGTTAAATAATAAAATATTACTCATGAATATATATATATATATGTATATATATTATTAAAAACCTCCCTGTACAGAACATTATTAGTTTGTTAACTCGAAAACTCGTTGTCCCAACAAACTAATATTTCCAATCATTTATTATCACTTACACGCGAAACAACAACATATAATTGGTCGTCACTAAAAATTGATTTATTTAAGAATAGGGATGAAAACGGTGCGGTGCGGTGCGGATAATGCCTTTCCCACATCCTAATCCATTTTATTTTTGCGGATTTGGAGCGGAGCGGATATTGGGCGGATACGGATGTGGATGCGGATTGTTTCGGATATCAGAGATGGTACGGATTCGGAGCGGAAGCGGATCGGATGCGGATTTATATAGTCGGATAATACATGCTTCTACTCAACTCTTTATGACGAATAATAATTAATAAAGCAAAGTTGCAAGAAAAATTAAAAAGAACACAAAACATTGAGTTCCTTAGGTACTTAGCTAACAAGACGAGCCAAGTACATAGCTAGTTCACAACTAGCTAAGCTAAACCATTAATAATTAAGCAATACACCCGCTATACAAAATCATAGCCTAATAGTCATAGGTCCGAGCTATATATAGATGCATCATGCATGCAGTGATGCAGATATATAGATCTCTTCTGGGTAGGGATTTGTATCAACTATCCAGTGGGGATCGACATATACATGATCTACACCAAGGCCCCAAAAGATCCATACAGCCACTATGGTCCATAGATGCTAGGAAGATCATGATGATGCCATTGATCTTCTAGGAGATAACTCATTCGTTCACCAACAGAACGATTCGTACATGTGCGGTGTGCCGGCCTGGAGTGAGGCTGGCTGTAGAAAGTCGGAACTGGAAGAACAATTACAAGATTGGGTAAAAAAATAGTAAAATGCAATACAATACCTAGTGCTGACTTGTTGTGTCGAAGAAAACAGTAGCACGCACGAGAGTAGCGGCGGCCGGGGAACGAAGATGCAAATAGATGTCGCTGACAGCGACCTGCATGCGAGATGATTGTGGAACCAACCGCCGTATCCTTAGCTTTTAGGGTGTCTGCCGATGAGTAATTTTATATGGTTTGTGTGGGCTAGTTGGACCGGGATTATATTATTTAGGGCTATGTAAAATAATCGGATATCCTCTTATAAAAGTCGGATAATCCACTTTAAATTGTCGGATAATCCATATCCACCGGATATTGCCAATACCATATCCTCCTCCATATCCGCAACAATCGGATGTGGATTATCCATATCCTCATGGATATCTAAAACCTTAATCCATATCCTCGTAACGCGGATTCGGATCGGATCGGATGCGGAAATTATCCACCCCGCTTTCACCCCTATTTAAGAACATACAATGCACAATAATGACTGACCTAACTCTTCTTCATCAATTACTTACACGCGAAACAACAACATTTAATTAGACGTGACTAAATACCAATTTCTTTAAGAACATGTCAACCCACGATAAAGACTGATCTTGGCACTTAAATGAAACACTAATAACAGAAGGAACTGGTGCTGCTGGAACTAAAATAGAACCCTAAAATGGATTTATTTATAATATAATAATCTAATTTGCAGTTCTACAAATGAGTTGTTAGTTTATCATTTAATATCGATCATACTTGATTAGATAAATATTATAACTAATACTTTTATACTTTCTTATATAAAAATACTGGCATTGATGGAATCGTTAGATCATAAAGACTTGGTAAACTCAAATGGGACCCTAAGATGGATCTATTTATAATATGATAATTTACTTAGTTGTTAGTTTATCATTTTAATATCGATTATACTTGATTAGCTAAATAATATTTACTAATATTTTTATACCTTTTTATCTTATTAAAAAGAAACTTGATCATGTATGTTTAAAATATTAAAAACACCAAAAATAGTATATAACATATGTAAGATTATCTAAAATATTATGTATTATTCTTAAAAAAGTGAGGTTACCTAAAAATTTTCTAAATTATTTTGTAAGTAAAACATGTCTAAAAAATTTTTAAATCACACACACATAATTACGTAAATAATCTTTTCCTATAAAACAACTGTCAACATAATTAAAATAAACCAAGAATTGACAAAAACAAATACAACTTGAATGTCAAGTTATATGGAAACTGTGCAATAATGATTTACTTTTTATTTATATTATTTCCATCTAGGTAATTAATGTTTTTTACGGGAAATGATTTTTAAAAATGAATTAACATTTTCTTATTATATATATAGATAATTTAATTTTCTGATAGTGAAGTTATAATATGTGTTATTGCGAATTGATTTTCTAAAATATATGAGGTAATATCTACTAAAATAATATTAAGCATGATATACAATTTGTTGGATAATATTGGTGTTAAAATTGTTTTATTCTTTTGTTTGTGATGTTGACGGTTTTATTCTTATATGTTTTCTTAGATCAGATGTGATGATGATAATGAAACAAATTTTTTGGCAGATTCCACAAAAAGAGGAAATGCGTCAATCGGCAAATATTTCTTACAATTGATACGGATTTTGATTAGGGAGATTTATACAGATTTTGAGTTTGATTACTGCTAAGATAAATAACTGTTATTCCTCTACAAAAAACGGGAAATGGATCCCAAATGTTTCTTAGAATTGATTCCATATCGGTACAACAATCAATTTTAAAATAAATAGGTGCCCGATTTATTGTAAATATTTTTTTAGCAAGTAATTAAAGAAATTGACGGGAAAAAGTTTCTAAAATTGAATTATGTTAATCCTTATTATATATTAATAGATTTAACAATTATCCCCCCTCCCCCTTTTTTTCTCCATGTAGGACAAAAGGTCAAGTGAACGGGAGAATTTTTTTTTAACAAACATCAATTAGATAAAATAAGATCAAATTCGAGTACAAACCGAACTTCCAAATGGAAATGTTGAACCCAACATCAAGAAAACTCGACCAAGGACGAAGAGGGAAACCTCTCACACACAGAGCCAACCTAAGGAAGAAAAGGAAAAAAAAAGGTACATATATCAGCCATTAAAGCATTCACTTGCCAACAGCTTGGTACACTTGCAGTTAACAACATGAAAATCTCCTTGCCCTTGAAGTTCAGTAGCACCTTCTGCCAGCATTTTCCCAGCCCCGCTCCAACCAAGCTCTTTACGTGTACGCAGGGACGAATTTAGCAAATAGAATGAGTGGGGGCCTAATCGTTATTAAAAAAAAAATTTATATTATAATAAATGTATAAATACAAATACACACATTTATAATATAGTTATGAGTTTTCATATATAGCTCAATATCGTCCTATAATAACATCGTTGAATTTTTTTATCGCACTTTCTTTTGGCCAAAGTCTAAATGTATTAGAATTCACCTCAGGTATATTTGGAATTAAAATATCTCGTTTTAAAATATTTAAATGTGAATTTTTCTTTTCGTGACATATTTCAAAAATATTTCTCCATAATTAAAGTAAAAGTTAAATAAATTATTATATTTAAAAAAACCATAATGTATAAAATGATTCACTAATATATAAAACTTTTAATAGCCTACAATTTAATTAATCACACACAAATTATAATAGATGATATTTTTTAATAATTAAGAAGCAACAATCAATTAACTAGAAAAGTGTTAAAAACTACAACAAGTGTGTAAATTTTCTTACTAAGTTTAATAAAAAAAAAAAGGTTAAAATTAGTTTCATCAAAATTGGTAAGAACAAGGATTTCTTTTCACCATTATTTCTCTCTTTTCATTTCATTTTTTTTTTTTTTTGTGTTTATGTAAGCATTGTCCTTAATTTTTCCTTTTTATTTGTTAATGAGATATTAAGCTATTTTTTGAGTTCTAGTTGTACCTAATTCATTATAATTTTTATTTTTCTCAGTGTGGGCCCACACTGGTCTATTTATAGCTCCACCCCTGAGTGTACGAGAATGTCATCCATTGGTTGCTTAAGAACAGCTCCCCTAGATGCAACTCAACTATTCACTTTAGAATGTCAATAACCGTTAAGCCTCGAACCAACCAAGAATCCTGAGGTGGTCCCACAACACAGGGAGTTTGCAAAACATCCCCTATTGTCCGAGAATCAGCAATTTTCACCAAGCCTCTATCAAACCCAATTTCCTCAAACTCTAACCACTCAGCTTTTGCTTTGTTGACCACATCCAATTCACAAATGAGTTCTTTTTTGAAAATTCAGTTGTTTCTCGTCTTCCACAACCATCATAGATGATACATATGGAAAGAGATATCTTGTCTCTGTTGAATGTTGTATTTTTCAGGTTGCAGAGGTCATCCCAACATTGAGTAAAGGATGTCTACCTGAGATTGACACTACACCAATGGAGACCTGCGATTTTCCAAACATACTACTGAATTGAAAAGCGCGTTCACTGGAAGATGAGATCATCCTCTCGAGTGGGAGACTTGAAGACCTATTGATTCTACCAACTGATTGCAGAGTTGATCATTCGGACCTTTCAATTCATAGGTGTAGATCTCGGCAAGGGTGCAATTGAACAACACATGGTCCAAGTTCTCTATATCTTCTCCACAACAACCACAGATTTCATCATCAAGAATCCTCTCTGGTGCAGCTTATTACAAGTGCCCACCCAGTTATGGAGGCATCTCAAAACAAAGTTTTTGCAATCTTGAATATTGGTTATGACCAATTAGTTAGATAAAAAAAAATATTGAAAATATCATTATATCAGTTGTGTACGAAATTTCAAGGAATTTTGTTATATCATAATAAATAATTAACTTATTCTAATAAATAAATAAATAAATAAATAAAAAACTCGCTAAATGAGCTGAAAAAAAAGTAAATAATAATTGAAAAAAGGTTTTAGAATAAAATATTATTTACTTGATTAATAAAAAATGTAATGAAAAATAGCGTGAAAAAAGAAAATAATTGTTATAATATGTTTATCAAACAATTATTATATGTATAGATTCATATCCTGGCTTTTGATTAGAGAACAATGCCACAATAAAACCTTGGTTCGCAGACTTGAAATGTAAAAGCATGCCTAACTGCCGCCTGAGGATGCTACTGGGTAAAACGACGTCGTATCCCGCCGACAAAGCAGCTTCATATGTTTTTATCTTATTGAGGAGTCGTCGGTCCAACGTTTTTAGCCAATTGAAGAAATTGCACCCCATACTAACACATTTAAATTATATTACACTTTTCTACCCCTCATATATTTATTTTTAAAATTATCTAGAAAGCTACAAAAATTTTCAATTATACCTAGAATTTAAATTTTAGTAACTTATCCTTTAATTAAGGAAGAAATTAATTTCCTTTTACATTGCAATCAAATCAGATTTTCTTCTCCAGTTTATCAACCGAACGATCAGAGAAGAGGATTTCATATTTCTCTCAAAATCTCACCATCGCAGAGACGGGAATGAGAGAGACCGAGCAGTTATTCGCGATTGAGGCCAGTCGTCCGAGTTCTGGGTTGAAGAACGTGTTGCTTTGATTTTAAATTTTTATGTTTCAGAAAAAAAAAAAATGATTGATTTGTTTTAGTGATGTTTTACTTGCTATTTTGTCTTGGTAATTGGTTGAGTGTTTTAGTTGTCTTTGATTAAGTGTACTGAATTTCATTGGGATTTTAATTTTGATATCCTTTGGAATGAAAAAATTCAAAACCAGTGTATCATCGTCCTGTGGTGTGAGAAAGAACATAAATTGGTGCTTGTTTTTTTACAGTAGTTAATAGGCAGATTTTCAATGTCTTGTGGTCCTGTGGATAGAAATTGGTATCTGATGTTTATAAACTTTTGAAAATGCTTAAGTTTTTTTTTTTATTTTTTATTTATCATTAAGCAGCAATAGCAACTAGTTCTCAGAAATAATTGTTGAAGACTTGGTGTGCTTGATTCGTAGATAGATAGTTTTTATTTTGTATAAGTTGCGGGTATATTTTGTGTATATATAGTATATGTTCAGTATATCTAGTATATGTTCAGTATATGTGCAGTATATGTTTTGATGAAAAACTTCTCAGAGGATAATTGTTTGAATACTTATGTGCTTGATTCGTATATAAATAGTTTTCTTTTGTATAAGTTGCAGATATATGTTGTATATATATAGAGTATATGTTCTGTATAATATCAGTGCTACCTTATATGTATGTATGGTTTATATTGACCAAGCATAAACTGATAATTTTTTTGTTTATTTTTTTTTTTGTATATATATGGTTTATATTCAATATATTTTCGGTATATGATAAAAAAAATTTATCGCGAGACATAATTTTTATGTATAAAATCTATTTATATTTAGCATAAACTAATTTTATTGTGGGTGTTGTGTATATGCATGATTTTATATTAAGTAATTTGTTATAATATGTATTTAAACTATATATATACTTTTATGTATAAAAAACAAAACAAAAAAGAGGAAGATATATTTTTTTTTATGGAAGACATATTTTTTCATTACAATATATACCGAATATATACTAACATAAACGCAATATATACCACATGACAACTATGTGAATTAAGTATTCCAGCTGCGCACATATACTGAATATATACTGACATATACTCAATATATACCATCTGACAACTGCGTGAATTAAGAAATTCCAGCTGCACTGAATATATACTAACATATACTCAATATATATCATCTGACAACTGCTTGAATTAAGGAATTCTAGCTGCGCACATATACTCAATATATACCATACGAGCTGCGTGAATTAAAGAATTCCAATTGCGCGGAATTAAATGAGTTAGTTATTTATTATAGGCATGTTTTTCATTTCTCTCTTATTCAATTCCATAAAAAGGGGGATGGATGTTGAAAATTATAGTAACCGAATTTAACCATTAATGTTACTTATTATGTATTAGGTAGACTTGTAATTATTTATTTATGGTTGTATATTTGCAATATTTTTAGAATCATGTAGAAGCAGACTTGAAATGTATAAAACCTTGGTTCGCAGACTTGAAATGTAAAAGCATGCCTAACTGCCGCCTGAGGATGCTACTGGGTAAAACGACGTCGTATCCCGCCGACAAAGCAGCTTCATATGTTTTTATCTTATTGAGGAGTCGTCGGTCCAACGTTTTTAGCCAATTCAACCAGACAAGCCCGTTACCTTGTTTTTCTCTATCATTCTCAGCCCAGTTCTTTTGGGCTTTCAGTTCAGCCCAACTCCAATATTTTCCAAGTCGGAATATATAAAAAAAAATGGAAATTTTTAAGTCTCCTACATGAAATTGAAAATATTACAATTATAACTTTCATAAACAAATAATTGTAACTATACATAAATAAAGAACATTTTCTGCATATTAACATAAAGTTACATTTAAAGGTGGACCTCAATCCCATATTTTCCGCACGATTCGGGGTACCTGCCTAAAAAACGTACCTAATGTATATGAAATGAAAATCAGAGAATAATAAACGGTTTTACGTACTCATATTTTCCGCACTATTTTCTGCGGTATATGTGCAGTTATTTTTGGTATTTGTTCATAAAAATAAATTATGTAGTTTTTAATATTTTGGTTATGTTCAACAATTTAATTTTATGTGTGCACTACAAGTATATTTTTTGTTTAACTTTTTTCCTACGAGCTCGGGGAATCCATTGTACCGCACCTCGAGTCATAACATAATGGGTCAATATGTGTTTGAAGAAGAGCCTTTCAAAGAAAAAAAAATTGGCAGTCGAAGTAAGAAACTATAAGAAAGAGACTAGAGCGGTAAACTTCTGGAAAGTGGAATCCAAATAGGCTCGATATAATTGACCTTTGCTTGGTCAGGCTAGTCAAGACTAGGAATAGAAACTATTCTCACTTGCTTAGTATATTTTATCTTTATGTGCAGTTTATTTGCGGTTTATGTTCAACAATATATTGTTTGGTTTATGTGCAGTATGTATATTTCACTAATCACTCACGGTTTTGGAGTATATATCACGTCACAGAGAATGTATATGTGCAGTATATTTTGGTATTTGTTCATAGAAATAAATTGCGTAGTTTTAATATGTTTGGTTTATGTTCAACAATTTATTTTTATATGTGCAGCATAAGTATATTTTTGGTTAATGTTCAATATATTTTATCTTTATGTTCAACAATATATTGTTTGGTTTAAGATAGAAATGACTAAAACAAATCTACTAGACGTAACATAAAAAAAAACTACAACAAAAAGCTATTGCATATACCAAACATATAGCAGAAATAAATCATTGGATAATTAAAAAAGGACAACAAAAAGGTATCGCATATACCGGACGTAACATAAAAAAAATGACCACAAAAGGTATTGCATATACCAAACATATACTGTACATATACTGTACATATCCTCCAATCCAATTTCTTACCCAACGACCAGTAAAAAAAATCAAAATAAAATAGTATTGACAAAAACCAATTGAATTGAAAACAACAATACACAAAGCTCTAAATTCGAATAGGCTATAAACAAATTAATATAGAAAATCAAATCCCCAAAGCTGTCACACAAGGTAATCAAAACGAAAAAAATATACCCTAAAAGTTTTTCACGAACTCGTCGACGTCGTCTTCTTCATCATTGGGCGCCGGTTTCCTTTCATCCTCGGTTTGGTCCGCATCTTGCATAAAAAATCAGAACATGATTGCCCATAAAAAATGTCTGATTGCTTTCATGTCTTGATTATAGCAGCATGGAGTGAAATTCAATTTCTCAAAGAGAGTTGTATATTCAACTTTGCTGATTTGTGTATATAAACAGAGAAAAAAAATGAACTAACAAGTTGTGGGTTGTCAGTCATTGATCGATCATTAAAAACTAGAGAAAAAATTTAACTGTAGGGGAAAAATATAGACGTAAAATTGTTGAAGAAGAAGAGAGGGAGAGGGAGAGGGAGACGGAGATGGAGAGACGAAGAGAGGGGAGAAAGAGAAAGTGTCCTACACATTTAGGTAAGTACAGATTTAATTTCAATTAAAGATCTCATTAATATTTAATATGGCAGAAAAAAAGGTATAATGATTACATCTTATGTTTAGGTATAATTGAAATAATTTTTGCTTGTTTAAGTAATTTTATAAATAAAAATATAAAGGATACATAAATGTAATAAAAATCACAACTTAAAGTAAATGTGCAAATTACTCTAAAAAATAAGGGTCATTAAGCCCGATTAACGGCATATAACGGTTAGTTTGACAATGGTGGAGGCCCAACAAAAAATCTCGCCCGTTTATGAACGTAAGCTACAGTGATTTTAGGTAGTATATACGTGGATGCGTTGCAATGGAAGTCTTTATTGCAACAAAAGTTTATCTTTCCACATATTCAAGTAGTTAGTTCCGCTCATTTGCTCACGGTGGGCAGTGTCCATCACTCTATTTTAAATGAAAAACGTATTCTCAAAAAAACGTATTCTGAGAATACGTTTTTCAATTAATTTAATTGAAAAACGTATTCTCAAAATACATTTTTCATTTAAAATAAAGTGGTGGACACTGTCCACCGTGGGCAGGGGATCAAAATTTTTCAAGTAGTTATCTCATAACAAGTTTTGTTGTGAAGCATAGATGACTCGACTTATGGAACCATCCACATTTATTCACCAATAGTGTATTGACATGTGTTCTGCAATAAATACAATTTGGACATATGTCAATAATTAAGTGGTAGATAACTTCATAAGAAAACCATCCGATAACTCCATATAATTTTTGTATCTCATAGTCTATCTCCCCAATCAAAGTATCAAAGACACAAATAGGTAACTGGATACTTAGACCGTGCTTGTTTATGGAATTTCTAGAAAAAAACAA